>PVLA01010845.1:0-59098 GCA_004027455.1 Hydrochoerus hydrochaeris
AACCTGGTCACTGTCTGCACCATTCTAGGTAGCCATCATTATTCAGAGCACAGGGAAAGTGGTTCCCTGAGAACATTTTTAGACTTATTAAACTTACTTTTTTCCTAAGGTGGTTTCAATTTCATGGAAAATGTAAGAAAATTTGATGTTTCATGTGAACAGCTTAAAAAATGACCATGAATGTTACTATGAATTTTCTGGTGGACCAGTCACTCTTCAATTTTATGTTGCTATGAAAACCACACGCATATGTTCTCCTATAGATACTGACCACACGGAAAATACACAGACGTAATGTAAAGCTATGCATTACATACATTTAATAAAATAATTTATCTAAACTTACTTTTGAGTATTCAATTATCTGACAGGAAAATGTACTGTTAGAGTATGTGGATCCCTGTAATAAAAAAATACTCAATAAAAATATCTCTGAACATCAACATCAGCCCACAGGCTGCTGAAACAAAGCAGAAGAAAATATTTAAGTATAAAAATACACAAAAAAAGAATGCATAACAGTTCACGAGTAATGATAAAGTTTAGAGGGCTTCTTATATTTACCTGGTTTACTAATTTATGAAATATTCTAATAAGGACCTATGATGTCATGTTGTTCTACAATTTAGGTGAAATAATTGAAATTGAACTGCAAAAATACTGTGATACAATTTATTTTAAACTACATCATCTTCAAGAAGAAAGTACAATGAACACTGAGTTAGTATAGCAAAGTTAACCAGAACATACTTTCAATTTCTATTTGCAAGAAGGTAAGTATTAATCAAATAAAAATCCATTTTGAAGACAGGATGTGGGAGATGTAATCAATTAGATTGCATGTTAAAAATGGTTAGACTACAGCAGTACATTGGATCAAAAATTTAATTTGTTTTATGATTTTGTGGAAGATGGTTGTTCTTATGTTTGTGTGCAGATGGGTGTGGCTGTTGCTTTTGTCACTCAATGTGGAGTTTGTGAATGAAAGCAAAAGTTTGTTGAATGCACAGTTGTTTGTGCACAGAAGTGAGCTGAGGCATTATTGTGTCTACAGTTTGTATGAAAGTAGGTGCTGTATGAACCCTGGACATCTCACATGAAATACATATCCCCTGAATGCTAGTACAGGTGGAAAATTGTATCTCTCATGTTGTTTGCATAAAATTCAACCATGAACAGATTTGCAAGATGAAAAATCTCAAAACCATATTAAGCTTATTTACTATCAGACCTCCATATATGCAGGGAATTGAGCTAGATCAGCAAGGAAACCATAAGCACTCTTTTTTGACTCAATATTATCTTTCATTCTAGGTTATAAATTTGGGCCAGAAAATCAGAGAGCTTTGGCATAGAAGACACTTTGTTTTGAATTGTTCATACATAATAAGACTTCTTGGGATTATATAATTCCACTGGGGAAAGTTTTTCCCAAATAAAATATATTTTTAACATGCTATTGCCTAAACATAATTGTCCTGCCTTGGAGCCAAAAATTTATATAGTTAGACAGGCAGGTCAGTAAGTGTGTAGGTAACTAGGTAGATGATAGATGAATCGATAAATACATAAATGATACAAGAAATTTTGTACCAAAAAATACAACAGAACAATTAGCATTGCAATAAACACTTGCTTATACCTGGGTATTACTGGAATCCTGAATAATGAGTTCAGTCATGCAAGTATTGTAGTACTCTTTCTAGTTTTCCTCACAGTCCAGAAGTTATATTTGCAATCCCAATGAAGCGTCATTGGAATCCTGGCAAATTAATTCCAACTACCACCACCAATGCAACCCACGGAGAGAGTAAAAACAACAAGACATATTCCAAGTTAAGGGCAGCCAAGGGGTCCTAAATCCAATCCTTGTGAGGACATGCAACCAAAGGCCTTGATTCTAGGCCATTCCCAGAATTTTTTATCTTGTGAATAAACGGGGGTGGCTCTGGGATGAATGACAGTGAGGATGGGGGAGGTTTACATGAGTAATTTGAGCTGGCTGGCCAGGTGCAAGATTGGCATCTCATAGATTGCAGAGATAAAGATATGTGCAAGGATCAATTTACATAATTTGATTTAGGTAACAATGGAATTATTTTTGAGGCTATCCCTTGGGTTCTGATATGCAAACTCTTGCGCCCTGGGGAGTCATAGCCTCTTTAGCTTGAAGCTACTACCCAATTGACTTCCCAGAGCTATTTGCTCTAACATCTCCAGTGCTTAATCCTGTACTTATCTGTATTGTATTGAGAGAGTCGAGACGCCCGCCACGTGCAGGAAGAAGTCAACGGACGCCATCTCATGCAATAGGCAAGGGGTTTCATTGTCCAAGCATGTGTGGGGCCCACTGAACACGCAGGAACAGAGAGCCACGAGGTATGCCAGAGCATGGCTTTTAAAACTACCGAACAAAGGAAGTCAGGGCTTTGGCAAGCGTGGTTACAGAAGCAGAAGGCATTAGTTAGTTTAAATGGCTTTCTACATTCATTGGAGGGGGTGTCTATAGGGTGGTCTAGAGTTGGGCGGTGAAGGGTGCTTCCTAATATGGGCAGCAGATGCCCAGGGAAGATACATTCCATAAATTCCTTAAACATGGAATGGGGCTGTTTCTACCTCGCAACCCAGGTTTTCTAATCAGCTTTATCCTAGTCTGAATTTAACCTAGGCAGCTTTAAACTATAACGGCTCAATTCCCAGAATATTGAGGGGAGATGAGCAGCATGGAGCAGTGTAGACCATGTACTGTTAATAAGAGAAAATTTCTCTTACAGTATGAGAACACTATGCCAGGAAACAGGACTCTCTGTTGGCTATAGAAATTGCCTGTTAGCACCTCAGTAGCCTTTTTTGCAATGCTTAGAGCCAATTGAAGAGAGAAGGAAATACCCTAGCCAACTCTCTACATATCAGTATAAGGAAATAAGTCTCCAAATAATCAAAGTCACATTAATTGGTTTGCATTCAAGGGGAGACAATGGAGTTGTCTCCCACAGGTATGTCATATGTAATTCAGTTCATGTTATTTTGTGCTTGTCAGGGATTGGCTCCAAACTGTGGTTCCACATATCTTATAATCAATGATCTAATGAAGCTAGATCTTATGATAAAAGGCTTAAACACAAGAGGACAAATCCTGACACGCAGTAATTATTTTCTTATCTGTTATTCTTTCTCCAGGCCAAAGTAATCCACATGATTAAAAAGGAAGATATATATTGAACTGGTACATACAAGTCACCAAAAATGTAGCAAAATCTATTTAGAGACTTGTACAGGCAAAGATAATTAGGTGTATATATTGTTGTGAGCCTGAGCACATATGGAATATGGGAGCAGATCATAAATTTTCAGTGAAGATATAGAGAGAAGGCATGCAAATGAAATTTTGACAACAAAGGTCCAATGACGTATTGTCAAAAATAAGAAGTTTAGGGTTTTATGATAGCAAAGAGTAGACTGGAGATTTTTATAACTTAGTGTCCCATAGGTCACATTTAGAGCTCTTAAAATAAAATAGTAGGATTGTAAGATTTTTTTAAGCAAAGAAGTGAGAGACTTAGCATTGAAACTTTAAAATAATAAACATTTTACCTACAAGTAGTGAGAGAAGTGGTTGTGTGCAGGGGAAGAGTGAGAAACGATTTTAGTTAGCTTTTAAAATTCTTGATCCAAGGTGTTTAGTGATTTCATCAGGATGTTAACAGCAGAGATGGAAAAATATAAACTTCAGTAATGGTTAATACAACATGAATTAGATCACACAATATTTATAAAGAACATACTATTTGTCAAACATTGAGCTAAGAGTTTCATTCATTGCCTGTTTAAAAAGCACAAAATTTCTATTGGGCAATTAATCATCTATCCCTATTTCATCACTAGGAATCTCAAGGTTACAGCACATTTTGATGGAGTGAAGAGAATTAGGTAAACATCTGAGCACCAAAACCCATTATCACTGCCAATAGTCTATGTTGACTCTATTTTTAGATGTAAGTTTACATAAAACATGGTCATAAGTAGATAAACATTTAAAATCTAAAATAGACTTTCTTCCAGGAAAGAGTATTTAATGTAAGTGTACACAACATCACTGACTCCAGTAGTATGATGATTTTTAAACAAGTTGTCTCTGTAGTATAACTGAAAAGCAGGTATGTGATATCATCTGCTTTGCTCTTGTTGCCCTGGATTTCTTTGCTATTCTGATTATTTTCTTGTTCCAGATGGATTTCAGGATTGGTTTCTCTATGCAGAGTGCTGCGGGTATTTTGATTGAGATTGTGTTAAATCTAAATATCAGTTTTGTAGGAACAGCCATTTTAACTTTATTGGTGGTACTATTCAGGAATGGGATATTTTTCCATTTTTTGAGGTCCTCTTCAATGTGCATTATTCAGAGAACTGTAGTTTACCTTGTAGAGGCTTTTCACTTCCTTCTTAGGTTAACACCTAAGCATTTAATTGAGAAGACTATTATTTTCCTAATTTCTTCTCAGTGGGTTTTTTACTGCTTATAGTAACACTATTGATTTTGGCATGTTGAAGTTGTATCCTGCTATATTACTGCATTTTATTATTAAACCTAGTTTTTTGATTTAATGTTTCAATTCCTCAATGTATAGAATCATACCATGTACAAATATTAGCAATTTGATTTTTTTTTCCTGTATATATTCATCTCTTTCTCTTGCTTGATTGCTTTGGCTAATGTTTTGAGTAATATGTTGAACAAGAGTGATGATAGTGGACATTCTTGTCTTGTTTCTGATTTAAAAGGAAAGATTTCAACTTCCTATTTCACAAGATATTAGCCAATTTTTTCCTTAAATGGCTTTTATAAGATTGGAGTAAGTTCTCTCTTTTTAGTGGACATTCTTGTCTTGTTTCTGATTTAAAAGGAAAGATTTCAACTTCCTATTTCACAAGATATTAGCCAATTTTTTCCTTAAATGGCTTTTATAAGATTGGAGTAAGTTCTCTCTTTTTCCTTCAGGGTTTTTAATCATGTATGAGTATTGGACTTTGTCAGTTTTTCCTGCATATATTGAAATAATCATGTGATTTTTGTCCTTGCTTATGTTTACGTGACATATTACATTTATTGATTTTTTTTTATGTTCAACCATGTTTGCATTCCTGGAATGAACCCTACTTGGTCATGAAGAACTGTTGTGCTCTATTTGCCAATATTTTATTAATAATTTTTGCATCTACGTCCATTAAGGAGAATGTCCTATAGTTTTCGTTTTCAGTTGAGTTATTTATCTGCTTTTGGGATCAGAGTGTTAATGGCTTCCAGAAATGAGTTTGACAGCATTCTCCTCTTTTAATTTGGTTTAAGAATTTGAAGAATATTAATATTATAAACTTGAAGTTCTTGAAGACTTCAGCATGAATTCATCAGGTACTGGGCTTTTCTTAGTTTGTAGGGTTTGTTTGTTTTTCATTTGCTCACTCATCTGTTTTTTATCATTGTGTCCTTTCTTTGCTCCTTACTGGACTGCCCAAAATTTTTGTCTTCTTGGTTTAGCTTTGGTTTGGCATGTATGTAGGATCTGTTTATTTATTCAAGATTTATTAGAGGAAACTTTTAAATAGTAATTACTAATGATATTCTTAATTTGACAGTGTCCGCTGAGACTTTTCTTTTTTCATTTCTAGTTGCATAGATGTGAGTCTGTCTTGTCTCTGTGTCTATCTCTCTCTGTCTCTTTCTGACTCTCTCTGACTCTCTCTCTCTCTACACACACACACACACACACACACACACACACACACTTGGCTAAAGCTTTATCTTTTCTCTTATTCCTTCAAAGAATCATCTCTTCCATTCATTGTTTTTCTTTTTTCTTTGTCTTTTTTTGCATCTTTTCAAGTCTAATATTAACAATTTCCTCTCTGATCTTTATGTCAGTACTTAGAATATGAAGGCTTCAGTTTATATTGTTGTCATTTTCAATTATCTTGAAATTCCTCATTAGGTTATTCATTTGAGCTCTCTCTGGTTTTCTAAGGCAAGTGCTGACTGCAATAAATTTACCTTTTAGGATGACTTCACTGAGTTCCACATGTTCTAGTGTGTTGTGTTGCCATTGTTGCTTGATTTCAAACAAACAATTTAATATCTCTCTTAATTTCTTCTGTAATGAAATGAGCATTCAGTAGTGTGCTATAAAGTTTCCAAGTGCTCATAAATTTTTGTAGTTTCTTTTGTGATTGTTTTCTAGTTTCAACATATACTGATCTGATAGCATACACAGGGTAATTTTGATTCTTTTGTATGTATTTAAGCAGGCTTTGAGAACTAGTATGCAGTCTATATTGGAAAAAGTTCTGTATGCTACTGAGAAGAATGTGTATGATGCTATACGAGGATAGAATACTGTAACTATTAAGTCCATTTGTTCAAAAATGTAGTTCATCTCTGATATTTCTTTGTTGATTTTTTTATTTAGTTGATTTGTCTTTGCAAGAAAGTGCGTTACTGAGGTCACCCACTTTGATCATGTTTATGTTTAATCTTCCAAGTCCAGAAGTATTGTTTTATGAAGTTAAGTGCTCAATATTTGGTGTATATATATATATTTTTTCCTAATATTATCTTTTCTTGTTGGCTTGTTCACTAATGCCTTTAGTGACCTTTATGCCTCTTCTGATTTATTTTAGTTTGAAGCTTACATTTTGGGGAGTAAAATTGCTACTCTTGTTTACTTGTTGGGTCCTGGTGCATGAAATATCCTTGTTTGTCCTCTAACTAGCAGTCTGGGAATCAGGGTCTAGGTCACCAACTTGTCAAAGTTGGCCTTAAAAAGAAATATATGAAACCCTAATATATGATAAAATTTGGATTATTTCAACTTGACTGTTTACTATTAATATTGAGAGAATTTAATTATTTATTCATTCATTTTTTTATTTATGTGATGGTGGTGACAGCATTTAATTTCCTTCTGCCAACTTGCTAGACATGTGCTCCATCACTAAGCTACATCCCCAACATAAGAAAAATAATATTTAATGTCACAGTAACTTTTACACATTTTACTGTTCTTCATCAATATAGCAGCTTTCTTGTATGATCTAGAAATTCTAAAATTTGGCAACCAGGATAGAAAATATATGTGATTTTTACATCTGAAATAACTGAATTTGTTAATCAAGAATTAATTACAAACATTTGAATCAAATTGTTCCAATAACTAATTCTTAAACTAATTCTTATTTTTATATATATATATATATATATATATATATACACATATATATATGTGTGTGTGTGTGTGTTTCAATTTCTATGAAAACATTTTTCACGTTATGCTATTATGTATTTATTTCTCAATATTAAAGTTTCTATAAGGAAAAACAGTGTTTTATATAATCTCTGCCTCAGTTTCAGTTGAAGTTTATTTGATATGTGCATCATGATTTTGTCTCTAATTACACTGACATGAATCATATGTAAATAGTTGGAGCAGCTCAGTTTTCAAATAATCTTCATGAAAAAAGACTATGGCAGTTAAGAGCTTTGGGGTCTTCCTGTTGCATTGGCAGAACACAATTCAGGTTGCACCTGGGTGGATCATGGAAGTGTGGTCTTTAGTCTTATACCTGTTCCTCACTCCTTCATATCTGGCTCTATTCCCCTCCTTTGCATCCTGGCTACCATGATATGATATTTTACTCCACTACATCCTTTTGCCTTGATATTTCTGTGTGAGACAAAGGGTAATAAAGCTGCTAATGAAATTTATGTAAAGATATTTTACAAAGCAGTAGACACAAACTCATAAAGAAGACTGTTTCCTTAATGTGATGTTAACCATTACTAAAGTAATCATGAGTTATACTCCTCTTATTTATGGTGAAAAATATTATTCTCCTTCATGAAACTTATACCATGCATTCCTTGCTTGCCTAAAACTCTGTGGATTTGTTTGTAAAATTTATGTAGTTTTAATCAATGTATAGTTTGTATTAACAACCGTTCAAGCTAAACATTTAATAAAATTTGCATACAGAACTTGAAGTCTAGTGTAAGAACTGATATTTCAAAGCAATAACATTTTATGGAAAATCTTAACCAAGTTAATACTTGTGACAATAAATGATCTATATTATTGGTTTTAAAGTCTTTTTAAACTTCTCTGCCAGTCAAAAATATTAAAATGGATAAATTACTTTTCTTTAACACTATTGGGGTTGGGAGGAAAAACATCAAATATGTATGCCAAAAGTCAAGAAGAAAAAAAATGAAATATTTGTCAATACATCTATATATTGTATTATCCACATAAAATAGAGTTTTCTATATTTGTATTTGAAGCATAAAAAACAACAAACACAACACAGATGCCACTATTTGTAGGAATATAAGCCTGAAATCTACATGTCTGTGTCTGTTTCTCAGTTCCTTCTGAAATAAAGGAAAAGACTGGCGGGGTTCTGCAAGCAAACAGAAAATAAGGGGTCGCATATGCTAAGGGTCAACAAAATGGCTGCTGCTTTGCCAGCCTAAGCAAATAGCTTTTATTAAGATAAAGAACAAAGAAATTCAAATTGCACATGCTTAGATTATATAACTTGTTTACTTCTTGTCCTTACAGGACCTCATGTTTTTACCTTGAGGTGGGGGCAATGTTTTAAGGCCTGCACTTTCTCCCAAAATATTGTCAACTGGATCTGTCCAGAGCAAAATGGAGTCAGAAGAGCAAATGGAGCACAGAAGAACAAAACGTTAGCAATACTTGCATTTCAACCTTTCCAGGTTTGTGTATTTCTATGTTGTAAAAAAACATCTATTTGTTCAGGGCAATGAACTGAAGTTTTATTGGAGACAATTGTAATCACGTTTCAAAATCATTATTGATATCCAATATAGGATTATTTGAGAAGGTTGTTAATATGGCAAAAGTAAAATTCATCAACAGGAAAATTAATAGTATTTTTCCAGTTACATATCTTTTAAGTGAGAGATAAAATAAAAATAGAGATGACAGTTGAATAATCCCACTGAATGCAGTAACAATAGAGATACAAAACCAAAGATAAATGTATAAAAACTAATATAAAAACAAGGTTCTGTATCAAGTTTAAATAGACATATATGTTTGTGGATGAAATATGCTTAGATCTCAAAATTGTCTTCAATAATTATGGTACTAAAAAGTATGAAAACTTTGCCATTATTAAGCACAGGTTACAAATTAAATAGTTGTGTATTTCAGACATAGTGTCACTGTAGAGCTTGTGCTGTTAGCAAACGGATAATTAAAAAGATTCACTGACTTGAATCATATGTAAATAATTAGGACAATTCAGCCTTCAAATACACCTTCATGAAAAAGTGACTGTAGCAGTTAATGTGGAAAAACAGCTCAATTAGCTTAGAGATTCTCTTGTTTCTTTGATGCAACACATTTCAGCTTGCATGTGGGTGCACCCTGAATTTATGATTCGAGAATAGCTGAACTTTTAGGTTGAGACAGCTAAGTTACAAAACCCTAGTGACCGCTTAGTGCACTTTTTTGGAATTGTGCCCAAATAGACTACTTTCTTTTTCAATTCAGATTTAGGTTTATTTTTGTGAAAACTCAATTTCAGGGCTTGCATTTTTCTTTATGACTAATTAAATTGTGAAGGAAAAGTAATAATACAGTCTGTCTGGATAACATGTGTTTTGCCTCCAGCCTGTAGGAAAAACATAATAAATACTAGCACTTGAAAGATTTGGCAGCTTAGATATTTGCAAAAGGAGCTTTTACCTAACATTGCAATGTCATAACAATCACAGGTCAAAAAGCAACACTTTAAATTTAAATATCCTTAAATCAATCCCTATCTCAAGATTTCTACAGCTTTGAAATCACAGGTTAATTAGCTGTATTTCTAGGCATTTTAGAACTAACATTTTTTAAATTTGAGAGCTAAAATTTCCCAGTGGTCAAGGTTGAATGCTCTTTTGCTTTCATACTTCTGTTTTATAATTATTTGAAATAGGTTTTTATCCATCTGTTTAAAAAATGTCAGAAGGTACATGTTTTTTGATTTCATATACTATATTCTAGGCATCTACTATAGTCACCATCTTTTTCAATATGTATTTTAGTCTATTGATGCATCATTTCACAAATGTTGTCATAATTATGTCTATTATATTCCCATAACCTGTATTTATGGGATGGTGAGCAGTGCCTTTTCTAGTTACTTGTTCTTGGTAGATTCTTCAATTTTCAAAGGTATTAACAGTGACTCCAGTATAGTTTTTCAACATGGTTTTCCTAATATAGAAATAATATTAGCTAACTTCCAGTTATTTGTTAAGTACTATTAAACTTTCAGCTCATGTTTAGTCACTAGAGTAAAAAGATAAACTAACATAAATATATGTATTGAAGATTAACTCAATGATACATAATAATTTTTTTTGAAATCCAGGATTTTCCAAGAAATACTCCATGAAGTAAAGGCATTCTATGAAAGAATACCCACTAATTGAAGGTAATGAGAAAAATAAAGCAGTGTTTGTATTTTTTAGATAATATGTATATTAAATAAGTACATATTTGACAGTATTTTGATTTTTTGTTTGTAACTTAGTCAACAGAGAAATATTTAAAAAGCTATACTGAAAAAAAGGTAAAATTTTAAACTACAAACAAATGACATTAAAATACACAGGAAAAGTAAATAAAATTATGTAAATAAAGCACAAGTAAAAATATGGACTGAAACAAAGAAAAGGAAAATGATAATTTATAGTATTTAAAAGAATAGACAGTCCCAAATAAAATAAGTGAAAGTGGATATATTAGGGATTTCTATTGCCTTTACTAGTGATGCTGATTCTAAAGGCTAAGTTTTGTTGTGCTGAACTTATTTGTATCTACATAGCCACTCTGCTTAGTCCCTTAATTTTTATTCATCAATAATACTATTCTCTGATGCTGGGAATCTTCAATATAACATCAAAACAATTTAGAAATACTCATACAAATAAATTAACACTTGGAATTAACTAGACAATTAGAATGACACGAGGTATTTTGTTTTTGTTTAATTATATCTGATCTGTCATGTTTATTTTTAGTCAATTCTAAATAGTTCTGTAATGTCTTGGTTACTTTTCTCTCTTACTGAGACCAAGTACCTGATGCCCAAAATGAAGCAAGGAAACATTTATTTAGCTTACACTTTTTTGGAGGTCTCAGTGCATACTTAGCTGGCTCCAAGGCAGAGTGGCATGGCCAAGGGGCAGCTGTTCATGGTGACCACAAACAGCAACAGCAAAAGGACAGAAAAGGGGAAAGCACCTCTCCTTCCCTCCCTTATAAGTGCATGCCAGCTCCCCGTCCCTGGCAGGTGCAGCACTCACATTGCCAATCCCAGAGCTAGATAACACTACATTCAGGTACCTTGGTGACTGCATGAGGCTTGAGGGGACCATTCAAATGCAAATCACATGTAGAGTTAAATGCTAGTTGAAAATATGAACAATTTCCTGCCCACTGTTCATAATATATTGCAATGTATCATACTGTACTGTGTACACATAATATACACATTCACTTTAGAATCATCCAATAAAAATACCTCTGATTTTCTACATATTATATTTAATAAATAAATCAATAAGTAAATAAAGAAATGAATAAATCTGTTCTTAGCACCATTCAAAATTGTGCTTAACCTGAAAAATTAATTTATCTCATCATAATTGTCTCACATGAGACAACTAAGGTCAAAATGTGATCATATATGAGAGAAGCTCTGATTTTTATCTTACTTTAATGTATCTTATTGTTTTGTCTCAATATTGTTATACAGACTTCAAAAAAATTTCATTTATCAATTCTTTCATGCATACTGTTATAAAATTGTTGAATAGTTTCTGGAGTAAACTGTTGTTTGGATGCTACACTGAAGGATTTTTTATTTGCAGTCACTGTTGAAAGTGAGATCCAATGTTGCCTATTTGCCTTTTTCATTGAATATAAATAAAAAATTCTATCTCTCTGAACTCATCATAGGATGTGTGTTCAATAAACAAGTTTTAAACTGTTTCCTATCATCCTACAGGGCCCAATTCCACTCTAGGATAAATTAAAAATTCTATGCAATTACAAATATAACCAGAAGGACAGGTGTGAGAAGCATAAGAGGATCAATTTCATTAATTCTCTAGTTTTGATATAGCAATTCACATCTTATATTCCAATAATATTTGATGTGAATTCAAAATTCTAGTCACAAAAGACACAAAATGAAAACTGCATATTGCCAGTGGTTTCACTCTGCTAGTATAATGGCATTAGATCCCATAGCATCATTTTGTAATGCATTAACTACATTGTCTTATTATTCTCCCAGTTATTCAGATTATGGCATCTACCATGCAATAACCCTGGAATCAACCCAAAATACACAGGTTGAAGTTTTTAGTATCTAACTTGCATAGCATGACAAAGGTGTTCACAATACAGGAAATCAACTAGATTTGTACCCTAAAATAAAAACTCGCATAAATATTCTCATTCTAAATTTATTGAGATATTTTGAGAGTAACAGATTAATACAAATAATCTTTGGCTTCCACAAAGTGGTGGACATTAGCTTCCAGATATATATTAGTATGGTGAACTGCTGCTTAGGTAGCTTAGTGCCCCTTGAAATTGCTGAACATGTATTTTCAATTTTTTCCCTAAGGACCAGCAGTGTAATGGGTTTTCTGTGATATCCTTTAGGGTCCCCCTTTAATAAAACTATTAAAACAGTTCTACAATTTTTCTTTTCCTGTAGTATGTATACTTTTTAGCAAACTCTGTATATACAATATGCAAGATAGAATATATTATATACATAATTTTTCAGTCATATACTGAGGAATTTAATACACAACAGAAATTTCTCTGTAATCATACTACATGAGGAAAATTATTACTCATTCCTTCCTCTCACATAATTACTGCACCATAGGCACATTTTCCTATTAACTAGCAGTAGTTGATCATTTATAGCTGACAATGGCTATCTACTTTTCTCTGACAACCTCTGCTGATAGTTTAATTGCTTTTCTTTGTTTCTATACACATTCGAAACTTTTCAGATAAATAGCAATTAAAATCTACAAATATGTTTGGTGGTAATCACCAGCTTTTTCTCTGACAAGCCAAATAATGAGACTTTGACAGTAGTGAATGAGTTTATGTTTCATTAGGTTTAAATTAAAATAGAAACATTTTTCAAGGGCTGGTTCACAGCAAGTTCAAAAATGTCATCAACAGCAGCTCATTCTAGTTTTCTGTGCAACAAAAGTGCACCATTTTTTTCTCCACAAGAAAAATTTCCATGCCATGGAGACAAAGGATCGATTTTCATGGGAGAATGTGAAGTGGAGATTTGGCATGGATGATGTTTAAATACCCATTATATTGAAACATTCTGTTTTGTCTTTTGGCATTTCAAACAGTTGTTTTTGTATCGTTTACTTCCAGACTGAAGTTCACTTTGATTTAATCATACTGGTAAATAAAGGTATTGTGAACTGTATGAGTTGAATGTGGAGTGAGTGCAGTACCAGTTTCAAAGTGTGAATGGAGTTTGTTGTTCTTGTTTTTGTTTGAAAATTACATGTTATTTTTGATAAAACACCTTTTCTGAAAAATCCAAAACTAATAATCATTCTTATGTCAGATTATCACCTGAATCATAGCCATTTCGTTTCTCCCATCAGACCCGATCTTATTTCTGGGGCCAAACTAAGAGCCATTTGCTGTTAAAATTCTCCTGAACACATTTAGAAATACAAAATGTATTCTCCTTTCTTCTTACTTCTTTACAATTTCTTTACAAATTGTATACATTCTGGAGGTATGTTATTATTGTCAAACTCTTAACTAAGTGTGATGTGATTATTTATTTGCACATAGTTTATTTTATCTTTCCCACAGGAATACACATCGTTGACAATGATTGAATATAAAATTTTCTGTATGTTTTATACCAAATGTTAAATGTGTCATCCATGGTGTTTCTGCAAGAAATGTTTATTGGTTTGATGTTTTTGTTGGACAAATTATTGATGAATTTTATAACATGAATGTTTCCATAAGCAGATAAAGGATGAATTTTTAGAATATCAAATGTACTTACCTTGTCAATGTGTATCTAATGTGATCTGTAGGTACAATAGTTTAATCTAACCCCTGAATATTTAGTGGCAATATTTTCAGAGAAGTACCAAAACAAATTAACAAATCCAATACCCTCTTTTAAACAATTGAGTTGGTGGTTTTTATGGAAATATATAGAAAAATCTTTGTAAATATTGCTCCTTATCGTCATATATACTAAATGACTATATACTCTTGCTCACTCACTATATTACCATTGCTGAATACATTGTTTTCTCACCTTTCTTTCTCAAAATGGAAGATGAAAATTTTCTTGTATTTTGAGAATTAATGGGAACAACATTTTAAAAAACTGCTTTTTCTTAATTGCCAAATTCACTGAATGTATCTCCCACGTTTGAAATTTTATTCATTCTTGTGGTGTAGTAGATATTTCATGAACCTTTCTCTAGGAGGCTGACAGTATTCTGAGGGGAACTGAATATATCTGAATCTGATCCAACTCCATGAAACAGTTGCTACGTTCCTAGCATTGAGACAGGCGACCCTGCAGAGAAAGTAAATGAACTGTACAAGGCTATATTCTAAGAGACAGTGAGTCTCAAACTATAGCATAGACATTCTACACTAGAGTCACCATGAGCTTCTCATTTTTCCTTCCACTGATGTCCATGTTTTCTCACTGTGCTGGGTATAACCTTCTGTCACCTCTTAGGAAGGGGAAATTTACAACATAATGCAAACATTCACTTCAGCATCAATTTATTCAACAATGTCTTCACAGTAAGCATTTTCTACTTTCCTGGGCTGTGCCAAACACTTGTTAGACATTTCCACTTTTGCCTCGTGGTGTTGTCACTATGAGTTCACAGTGGGCTGAAAAAGTAAAAGATGGGATAGAGTGAATAAGGTCTAATTTATTTATCTGAATATACTAATTGAGGCAGTAAAATAAATAATCACCAGGTCATACTGTTTTCAATCTTTTTAGTCTGTTCTTTTTCCATTTTTTTAGTCTGTTTTTTTTTTCTAATGGAAACAGACTTTCCCAGTTTATCTACTATACTGTTTTCTAGCTTTTCTACATCAGTAATTTTTAGTCATTTGTTTTGATTAGTATAAATATGATATTTGATATGTGTCCCATATAATATTTAAGAGTTTTATAGTGCTATAAAAAATCACATCTGTCAAATTTCTTACTATGTATCTAATTATTTATTTTATTGCTAAAAGTTATTGACCCACTTCTGTCCAGAATTTCTATGTTAACTCTACTTTTCACTTTTCTCAAGTTTTTATAGTGTCAAAGTATCTTCCATTTTTCCCCAACTTTGACTTGTTTTTTTCCCTTACAGGGGTGGTGTTAAAACCCACTTTCCCTATGAAATTTTGGTTGATTCCCTGATCCACAGTTTAAACTTTTCTGTAAGTTCTTATGGCTTTTTGTGCTTATCCATTTATTTGCTATTTCTCACTGAAAACCTCGTGTTGCATTTTGAATTCATCATTATTTTAGATCCTGCCACAAAAACTGATTTATATTATTGTGTATGTTTTGAATTACAGTTTGTGTCCTTGTAACATAGAGACTTACTGTATAAGTTGTTTAAATATGAAATTCTTCAGAAAAACAAATATTTCAACAAAACAAGTTGAAAATATTAATAAAATTCGATTAAGAATGTTTCTATATATAATTAAATGTACTTTAACCGAATGTATGAAAAGGAGGTACGTATTTTCAAAGCTGATTTTAAAATATGACTTTTTTCTAAAAAGTTTCTAAAGTTCCCTATTTTAAATTCAGAAAAGTGAACCAAAAGAAATATATACACCATTTGAAACTCTTCCTTTTTTGTGTGTGAGAAAGGGGACAGAGAGAAGGAAGAGTGCATACAAAAATGGAATTAAAATGTAGTTTATAGATATACCAATTCCCCACAAGGAATCTAATCCTTATTGGGTACAAGAATTTACTGATAAAAATTAAAAATATACATATCAACAAGAATTAAACACAAAGAAGATATGTTTGCTCCACCATTATTAAAAACATCATTCAGAGTAAGAAGTTTGTTTTTTAATGTTGATACTTTTGGACTTTCACAATTTGTAATTATATTTTTATTCCAATGCAACCAGTTTGTTGGTTCTGTGTGTAAAACAATTATCACATTATACAGTATATGTTTAATATTTTTCTATAAAAATTCAAAATAAAATCACATTATGAATAAAATTCAATTTAATAAAATTCAAACAACTAGAAAAATATTTTTTTTTACAAATTGCCTTAAAAATTTTACAGGATGTTATCATGAAATAAAAAGGAGTTGTGCATTCAGAATATCTATACTTAAGTCTTTACTCTTTATTTATTTTATCTATCAATTTTATGTGTCTTTTAGCCAGATGAAATTTTAATGCTATAACCTATCTCCTAAATTTAATTACTGCCTTTTCTGGGTTGTGAGTGGTAACATATAGCAGAAATACAATAACACAATTTGCAACATATTAGAAAGTAGTGAGCAACACATAACAACTAATTCTGAACTTTAGAAAAGATTTTTTAAATGTCAGTTTTAAATTTTAAAAAAATACTTATTTTAAATAGTAAATAAGTTAGTTTTAGATTTCTATATGTCTCATTATAAGATGCAGTATGTTTATAATTGAATATGGAATGCTATGATGGCCTTTTTAACTGATAATAAAAACACATAAAGGATCAAATAGATTGTTAATAATATTCATATTCCATTAAATTGAATGGTCTAAAAGAAACAACCTCATGGAAACAAATAATTTACCAAAACTGAATCAGGAGGAAAGCTTTAAAAATGAATGAAATAAAACTGTACAAAAAAAATGAATCAGCAATAAAAAAATTTCCCAATAAAAATCAAAAGTCTTAAGGCTGGGGATTTGGCTCAGTGTTACAAGCACCTGCCTGACAAGCATAAGGTCATGAGTTCAATCCCAGGTACAATAAAAATCTAAAGTCTTAAATTGCAAGTTTTACCAAACTGGAAAGAATTTATATCAATCTTACTCAAACTTGTCTAGTAAACAAAGAGGGAACACATACAAATTCATTTGATGAGACCATCATTTTCATGATTATAAAATATACTAGGAAATCATAAAAAAAGAAAGTCTATCATATTTCTAATGTACACTGATAAAAAAATCTTCAATTATTTGTCAGAAAACTAAATTAAACAGTACCTTAAAATGATCATGTATATGATCAAGTGGGAATCATGGAAACCTATGAAGCAAGGATAGTTTTACATATGCAAATTTCTACAGATATACCATATTAAAAGAGTAAAGATTTTTTCTATTGATAAAGAAATATATTTGACAGAAAGCAACATTCTTTCATAAGAAAAAACGTCAAAACTGCTTGGTGGAAACTTATAGAAAGAATGTACTCAAACATAAAATAGTCAAATATGACAAATGTACAGCTAAAAATCATGCTCTATATAGCAAGTCTTGAAATTTTGTTTCTAACATCAAGAACAAGAGAAAAAGTCCACTTTTCTTATTTCTATTCAACATAACATAAAAGTACTGTTCAGAACAATTGTGCAGAAAAAAAAAACATTTGAGTCAGAATAAAAATTACATTGCCCTATTCAGAAATAAAATATTATTTTTCAAAACCTCTAAATACTTTAACAGAAATTATTAGTAGTATTAACAACATTAGGAAATTTTCAGGTTACAAAATCAACGTGCACAAATCATGGTTTGTATATTAACAATGACTATGTTTTTAATCCATTTATAATAGCACAAAAATTAACATAAGGGATGGTTTTATTCAAGGATGTGAAAAAACTGTACACTGGAAATATAAAACAGTTATAAATCAAATTGTAAAAATGACCAATAAATGGAAAGCTATCATATGTTATTGGAATTGAATGATTACTATTAAAATCTTTATATTAGCAAAAATGATTTACAGATTCAATGCAATTAATAGCAAAAGTTTAATGACATCTTTTAGCACAAATGCAAAATATAGTTCTTAAATTTATAAGGTATCAAAAAATGCAGAGTAACCAAAACATTATAGAAAAAAAAGAGAAAACCAGGATGCAGAGCAGCCCCTGATGTTAAACATAAATTTGTATTATAATCGGTGTAAGCGGGACATGGTGGCACAGGCCTGTAATCTTAATACTCAGGAGGCTGAGGCAGGAAGATTGCTGTGAGTTTAAGACCAACCTGGGCTACAAAATGAGTTTAAGGCCTGAACTTAAACCTGTCTATTAAATGAGGCTTAGCTGTATGCCACACAATGGATATTGTGAATTATGCTGCAACACATGTGACGGCGCAGTTATCTGCTTAACAAATTGAATTCTTTACCCTTTCTCAAAAAGACAATAAATAAATAAATAAATAATCAATATGCTGCTGGCACAAAACAGGTGCACAGGCCAATGGAAAGTACAGAAATCCCATAAATGAAAGCCTATGTTTATGGCCAATGTATTTTCAAAAGATATGCCAGCAACACACCATTGGGTAATACAGTATTCTCTTGAATGGTGTTAGATCACTGGATATCCTCAGGAAAAAGAACAAAATTAGAACTTAGTTTCATACCATACAGAATAAAAACAAATCAATTAAAAAATACACTACAGACTTAGAGGCTCAAAAGCTTAAAACTACCAGAAGAAGTCACAGAAAGAAAGCCAATTGACACTGGTCCGTACTCTGACTTGTCTGAACCTTGAGAGCTTGTGTGGAGGTTCTGGAAGTGGAGGGAAACAATTCACATACCATGGACTAAGGAACAATCCTCCTCTGTCGGGAGTGGTGATCCTATTGCACCGAGCCTGCAGTTAGAAATGGGGCTAAAGTGGAAGGTTGAGGGAGAAATGAGACACCTGCCTATCTAGCCAGATCAGCTGAATCAATCCTGATGACCAATGGGGTGACAGATGTCACAACCAGATCTCCTTCACATCCACAATGATTTGTTTGGCTTTGATCACAATAGCACAGGCTCCAGAAGGTAGAAGATCAAGGACTCAGTCAGTGCCAGGCAGAAACTGAAGGCCTGGAAAGCAATTGGTCTAAGTCTGGCTTGAAGGGCTAAAGCAGCCACAGTGTGTTGTCTACAGCCAATAGAGTAGTAAAAGAAGCATCTGTTCAGTCAGAACGGGCTTCTCAAAATTAGGTCAATGTCTTCCTCCTTCCCTACTTAATTCCATTCTGGCTGAGAGACTTGGGACTGATGCTTCCAACTGGGACAGGTCTTCCCACTTCACTTTGCTGGATTTCATGTGAGCCATCACTGGAAATCTCCCACTGACACATCCAGAAATGTGTGCTACTAATTTCTTGATTCAGTCAAGTTTATAATCAAGATTATCTATCACACCTGTTAAAATGGCTATTATTTTAAAAATAAGACATAACTAGTGTCATTAATGGTATGCAGAAAAACAAATATCTGTACACTCTTGCTAGGAACATGAATCAGTACTTTCATGGAAAATGAGATAGAACTTCTTGGATAACTTAAAAATAGGATACCAGGTAGATAAACCCAGAAATCTCACTATTTGAGGTCCATTCAAAGGTAATGAAATTGATTTGTTAAACAGATAGCTGCACCGTCACACGTGTTGCAGCATTATTCACAATATCCATTGTGCAGCATACAGTTAAGCCTCCCTTAATAGACAAGTGGTAAAAGAAAATGTGGTATAAGGCACAGTGGTGAACCACATGATCACACAATGAGCAAAAACTCTCACTGTTACAACAGGAATGAACACAAAGGACACTGTGCTAATAAAGTCAGCTCTACACAGAAGGGCAAATATTGCATGATTTCCCTTATCTATGAAACCTTAACAAGTTAAACTTATAGCAACAGAACAGCTTGGGGATATTGGGGACCTTAAATAAGAAATGCTGATAAAAGGGTAAAAAGATTATGTTTTGAGAGTAAAAAAAAATATAGTGATTATATTTAGTTATAAAATTTGCATAGTAGAATATTATCTTCAAAATTTTCACTACAAAAATAAACATGGAAGGTGATGAATATGTTAACTACATTCATTTAATTTATTTTGTATTATGTGTAACTCTCAAAACTTCATCTACCATAAATACATTTTATATTTGTATTTTATATGGATTATACTTTTTTAAGGATACAGAAAAAACTCAATTCCCTAATGTAAGCCAAAGTATTATATAAATACATGGCACAAAATCATATATATTAAACTGAATGGTGGTGATAAACTTTTCTTACCTTTTCTCACTATACCTAATGCTTTTGCTCCAAATCCTTACATTTGTGGTTCAGTCTAATTCTTTAAAACTTGTTACATATGCAACTTCTTTAAATTTAAATATAGTAAATCATGAAAGTTAATAGACATACTTTGAAATTAGTTTTTATATTACCACTCAATCACATTGCAGGGATAGACAGTAAGGTTATTCTGGTCATGAATTAAAATACCAAATGTAATATGCCTCTGTGTTGTAAGTTATTTACATGAACAGAGAAACACTAATACAGAAGGTCTGAATAGAAGGTATTAGGGAAATGTAGAAATGCTTTGTTTGTTCAGCTGAAGTGTTTAATACATTTTTTATTGACCCAAAAATTCTAATCCCATTTAAATATGCCACTGGTGACCTAAAAGTGCCATTCAGAGGTAAGGCTGGATTAATGATATATACCTAATATTTCTGAAACCTATTCAAAGAATATTTATTGCAGTTGTGAGATCTACATATATGTAACTAATAAGGCTAGGAAGTTTGTTAACTGAATATTCATATCAAGTCCTTAAGGATATTAACTTGCTATGTATACTGGTCTTATTTTTAAGAGCATGTTCAATTTGTATTTTTACAAGTGAATTAAATTTTATTTATGTATATATGTATAAAAATAGATTGTGGAGAAACTCTTCATACACAAGTTGTCTTTCCATGTTTTTCCAAAGGTCACCCAAAGAAAATCTTGGCATTCAAAAGACATTATTTTGTACCTCACTGTGTTTTACCTCCAGTGACACTACCTCTCTCTCATTTTTTCTCCTTTCCTCTTCTTGGTTATGTAGCCTGAAATCTGACCCCGATTCTGGCTCTCTTTGGTAGATACACTACTTTAACTACTTTCTGGCTTAGATTTTTTTCACAGATGTTGTATCTCTGCTGTTTCTCATTCATGGAGATAGGACTTGAGTTAAACAATTCATGTAACTTCAAACAACTGCTTTGAGATTGTTCCAAAAAGGAAAATTTATAATATGCTTTAAATTTATGTTTATGACATCATCTATGTTGGCTATCAAATCAGGAACAAAATATTGAATATTAAATCCTGGTGAATTTACAGTTCATAATGTCACAAATATCTGAGCATTTTATATGCAGAACAATCTTTTTTCAGGTCACAATGTTCAGCAACTTTACTTCTCAATGAGAAACTATGTATTAGTAACAAATGAAATACAATGTAAAAATAAAATTATAAAAATATCCAAAGAGGGCTGGGGATTTAGCTCAGTGGCATAAGTGCTTGCCTGGCAAGCGCGAGGTCATGAGTTCGATTCCTGGTACCGCAAAAAAAAGAAAAAAAATTCAAAGATATCTACAATGAGAAAATTTGCATAGGATTTAAACATTAAACTGCATCGGTGTTTAACATGTTTCTTGTTATTAATGAAGGTGCATTTGTAATGATTTATCTTATTGATCAGCTTCCTATCAACTGAAGAAAATGCCTGACACCTACAACTTTGAGAAAGTTGTGTCACAATTTCAGAGGTTTCAGACTATAATTGCCTTGTGCTAAAGAAGAAATTTCATGGAGGGGTGGCAGAGGAAAACTCTCAACAAAGGCACACAGGAAACAAAAGAGCAGACATGTCAGAAAGGAAGGGGTCAAGGACCAGATATACTATCCAGGGTCACATCTCCAATAACCAAATTCCTGCAACCTGACCCCACCATCTAACAGCCTATTTAGCTACGAACTTATCTATGGGTTAAGATTTTGGTGTGGTCAATTCCCAAAAAATCCAATTACCTCTCCTAACAGTTAACATTAATTGGCACATGCAATTTAAATAAATTTGAAATGAACATTTTACAAGAGAATGTAAAATGAAGAAGTGTGATTATTACGACAGTACTTGGAGGTCACATTTAAAAGGTTCTACTTTTGGGTGTCTGAGGTAAGATTAATGAAGTGATGTCCTTTTCAGTTCTGCAGAAGCTTTGTGATAAAAGGTAATAATTCAGTAACTATTAGAGTGATGTTAACTTTTTCAACTTGAAAAGATTTAAGAGAGCCTGTAGAAAGTATGAGAGCATATTTTTCCCTGTATATGTGAGGCTGTTTCCAGAAAGAATATCCTATGGGTCACCAGAACAAGTGGGAAAAATTTGCCTTGATATGTGCAATACCATCCAGCACGTCGAGAGTCAGGATAGAACAAAAAGGGGAAGAAGGAAAATGCCACCTACATTCATTCCACAACTCTTGAATGGGTGCATTGGTAACTGCTGTCACCAGAGACATTAGATGCTAGATGTTTTGACCTTTGAAAACAGATTTTTACTATGAGCTCTCCAGGCCTTCAACCTCAGACTGGGATTGCATCATTGGACTCTCTCATCTTCTTGACTTAGAAGCCACTAATTTCCTTGATGTAGATTCCATAATTGGGACTATTCAGCCTCTGATCATGTGATCCAAACATCTACTTAGTTGCTATCCTTTTAGCCCATTCTGTGTTGCTTTTACATTGTGAAATGAAATGTCTTATGCATATCACTTTTAACATATGTCTCTAAAATCAGTCTGGTAATATTCCCCTTCTCTTTTTCTCAGACTTCAGCTTCATGGGCATGTCACTTGTCACACAGAGTTAGCAGTTTGGCAAAGCACTGTACTAGATGCATAAATATCTTGTCCTCATCTTAAAATCTTTTAATCTTTAAAATCAAAGCCTGGGTTTTCATGTTTTACAGGACCTTTCAAAGTGTGTAGCCAGTCCTGTTCCCATTTTTCTCAATTACACACTTCAGAAGTAATGCACTATGTCTGGTAAAGCACTAACAACCATGGCAGGCAAAGGAAAAGTGGTACATTTAACATCTTCCTTGAAAAAGGTAGTGGTGGACACAATGGTAAACAAACAGCCATTATGTTCTATCAGCCACATGTTCAATTAAAAACACTATATGTGTCAGAGACTATGTATGTTGGAGAGGAAACTAAAAGTAGAATGTCTCGTGGAATGACGTACATTTCGGTATGATGGACTTATGGCAGTAGGTAGGACAGGCAGCTAGGGAATAACCATGGCTAAGAGTGAATAGCAATGACCCAGGGAAGACATGACAAGATGAGGCCTGAGACCGAGGGGTTAATAAAGTCCAGGCCCCAAGGCAATAGATAACCAGTGCCACCAAACCTCTATTCATACTACTCTGAGTAATGTCTTTGTTCTGTGTGTGCTGATAATTTTAGAAAAGTTACAAGGAGTGGTGCTTGCAAAATGAAGCTTGTCACAAGCCCTGATTTCTGCAGGCTCACTCCTAGTCAAACTTTCCTGCTTGTAGCATCATCAGTTGAACTCAGCTTGGCCTAGAACCATATGAAATATGGTTATTTTTGTGAAGAAAAAAAAAAACTTCAGAAATCTCTCCATGGCAACCCACTTTTGGGTCCTCTCTCCATTTCATGAGTTTTCCTCTAATAAACTTTCTTCCTACTTATCTCTCTCATTAGAGTCCACTCTTCCGCATCAGGACACTCAGACTGGTTTTATATGTGTACCCTGTAACAATAATATTTTAAAACACATTGGATTAAGAGGTATGTGTATAAGCCCTCATTTCACAAAGTGGAGAAAAGCTTATCCCAGGAAGTGTTTCTCTTCAGCAGTATTTTCTTCCAAATTTTGGATCCTGTCATATTTAGGGCACTTCCTCCTCTAAATATTTTTCTTTTTCCAAATCATGATGGAACCATGCATTTCTTTCCATAGCCTGATTATAGCCAAAAAATAACGGAAGGGTTGGAAACACTTGTTTTATAGAAGCACGGAGTGGTTTTGATGAAGTGAAAGCACTGAAAAAGTTACAGCTGTTGCCATGCAAGTCTTCAGCAAGCAGTTCTTCAACTGCAGAACAGCAGCAATCCTCAGCGTTGGTCTTTATTTTCTCAGTACCAGGAAAAAGACAGCATCAGCTTCAGAAATTTAGAGGCTACATTTATAGGAGTTCTGCACAGGACTTTGTTCTTTTGTGTTTTCACCATGTGCATTTCATTTTAAGGAAGAAATTGCCATGTGGTTTTGATTCGTTTGTACTCAGCTTTTAAAAGCACTATGTTTTAGAAGGTATTTGATGTCTACCGAAATTTTGAACCTTTTTATAAGCTTTTTTTATTAAAACCAGGAAATTTTATTTTGTGAGCATTTGAAATTAAATATCAAGTGGATCACATTTGCTACAAAAATAAAATTCCTAATCTTCTGACTTATATTATAGACTGGCTATTTCTGTTTTCCTCTATGATTTTATTTATACATTTTCAGTGAAGTAATGGACAGAGGTAACTGTGAAAGTTCAAGATGAACTTTTTCTTTTTTATCGAATTGCTAATTCTTGATCTCATTTGATTTTTTTCTTTTTACTTTAATTAATTTTTGTAGTCATCATATGGATTAAAATACACAGAACTTAAATATCATAAAACAGTGTTACTAGTATACCATTTCTTGTAAATAAAATATTTAAATATCTTTTATAAAGTACTCTCTGTTTTTGCAATATTTATCAGATACACATACACTAGTTTTTGCAAAATTGTTATTGACAGCATTTTAAACTTTCTGGTTTTCTTCAGGGAATCACATATATTGGACTTAAGCATTTTCTTTAGCATTTTCATTTTAAAGCATGTTGAGATGTTTTCTCACAATTTATCTTTAAATAAATTTATGATATTGATTTTTATTGTATTTATTTTTGTTCCTTTATTTATTTGGAAAGGAATAAAACCAAACAAAATAAAATAGAATAAAGCATATCAAAAGAAAATGTTAAAGAGATATAGGACTTAAAAACAGGATAATAGAAAATCAACAATGGCCACCATAATTCTTCTTGTTATCTTCAAAATTGGTGCCCATACCATCAGACATCAAACCAAGCAGAATAAAGCCAATCAAAACAGAACACTGAATAAAACAAAACAATAAAATGTCAGAAAACAAATCAGAACAGTGATAATTTCAAAAACAATACAGAGGAAATCCCCCATATTTGCTATATGCATGTCATACTCTTAATAGATGCTTGTACTACTGGCCTAACCCTACAAAGTCAATCAAACAATACAAGCATTAAGTTGTTTCTGGACCTCAGTTGCTATTAACTTAGACTGTCCTCCAAATCAACTGGTAGCTTATGGGGTGGGGTAGGAACTGTAGTGTTCTTGTCTTCCAGCCCATGCACTGATTGGTTCACAGGAAGGGTGAATTGACTTCTTGTTTCTCCTCCTGGCCTTGCATAGCTTGCACCAGATCATGGGAAGGGTGAATTTGCTTCTTACTCCTCCCAGGTCCAGTATGAATTCTGCCAAAGCATGGGAAGAATGAGTTGTCTTGTTTTACCTTCCAGACCCTGCATGACTGCTGTTCTTCTATTTATTTTTTCTTTTTCCCCCTTATTAGTTTCATGGCTTGTATCTAAAGTCTCATGTAGTCATAAGTGAGTTTTGAAAGTGACTGGATGAGGGTGTGTGAATTTAGATTAATTGTGTAAAACTGTGAATAATGGAAGCCCTGTCCCACAATGGGGGCACAAATCAATAGGCTTATGCTTTAGATGGACTATAAAGGGACAGAAAGAAGGTAGGTTTGCTGCCTTTCCTGCTGCTTAATGCTTCCTGTCTGCCTTGCCATGAACTGTCCGTGCTTTGTGATTTTTGTCCACCATGTCCACATTTCCTTGAAGCCAGTTGAATGTAGACCGAAACCTTTACAAACTGTGAGCTGAACTAAATCACTTTATCTTTTATGGGGTTCTTTTGTCTCTTCGAGAAAGGTAATGTAACTAGGACTGATTTGGTACCTGAGAAGTGAAGTCATTGTTGTAACATCACTGACCAGGTGGTTCAGGAACTTTAGAGTTGGTTTGTGGGTTAGAGAGGTTTGCAGATGCCACTTGAACAAGCAACTTTGGAATGCTATCAGCAAAACTGAGGGGAGATTCCAGTTAGAACACTAAACACCGGAATCCTGATAGAAATGCAGTTGGTATAGACAAGGCTCAGTGGCATTGTTAAAAAAGACTTATGTTGAGGATCAGGCAAAATATAATGTTTGGCCATTCAATTGCTTTGTAATGGTGTGCTAGGATATGAGTTATTGAACTTTTCATATCTCATTAATACCACTCATCTCCTTGAAGTGTGGATACCCACCAAGGAAGTCCTAAGGCACTCAAGAAGGGTAGCAGGCCATATATCCAGCAAGAGGTTTGTGGTAATGATGCTGTGTATTCCTATTGCCACATTAGAAAGGAATTTCATCTTCCTTTAAGTGGCAAAGTGACTAGTAAAAGGGCTATTAGTAACATCACTTGCCTAAAGGCTTTTTTTTTCCTTGAAAAGGAATCTTAAGTATTTTATGGGTTCAATGTCACTAAAGCCTCTCCATAGGCACAAATGAGACACTTGTTAAATAAAACTAAGAATCCTATTCTGAGGGCCAAGAACCATAGATATCAAGATGGCTATTTTCAAGTATAGAATAAGTACATATGGTTAACCTCCACTATAGGACATCTCAGTAGAAAGGTTCCCTTATGCTGGGAACAAAAGAATCACTCCTCACTGGCATAACCCCACTGAATAGTTAGGACAGTGTATACACACAGTAACTTTACAGGAAAAAGATTGGTTTGCCACAGACTGATTTTTTCACCTTGGAATTAGATGAGAAGCCCCCAATTTCACTCATTGATCTTGTGGAAACAATTCATAACCCTGGCTAACTTCTGGATGGATAGGAAGATGCACATTAGGATTTTCATGGTTATAAGCCAAGAATGTTAAAAACTGTAGATCAACTTGCAAATTTATCCCACCTACACTACTGATGGTCCAGAAGTGTATTTCAAAGGTATGATCACTTGCCCTCTACCTTTATCCCTTCCCTAGGGTTAGAAGATGTCTTGCAACATATTGAAGCCTTAAATGACTCAGCAGCTCTCCTCTACTAAGTGAAAAAGTAAACTTAATGAGACAGGATCTACTCCAAAATCAAATGGCAATAAACATTCTAACAGTAGCATGGCGGGTACATGTGCAATTGTAAAAATGAATGTCGTGAGTACATTTCTAATCCTACTGCTAATATCTTAATAGCTGTTCAAGATATTAGATAACAAATCCATAGCATGTCAGACTCTACAGTTCACTAGACCTTATCCTTATCTTTCGTATGAGAAGCCATTACTAGCTTCACTTGTTGAAAATGTTTGTTAGCTGTACTCAATTATCCTGTTGATTCTATTATTTGTCCCAAACATACTTAATTGTTTCTTTGGCTTTGTCTCCTGCTTGAATCTGTACATCTACCTAAGATAAAAATGCCTGGTGTCTATCGAGGGCCTTTAGATAGACCCTCTGCAGAGTATCTCTGGCTGCTGGTCAATAACTACAACCCTCTTCAACATCAAGAATTCAATTGGTCACTGCCCTTTACTCCCTCACAACAGTTCAAGGTACTTCTTCAGAGGGGGTAGTATTATAGGTGGTTAAATTAGATAGAAGTATCATAGGTAGTCCGATAGGGCTAGACCCTCAAAGGAGCCAGTGCAGAAGACCAGATGCCTTGCAACTGTGGGGGAGAGAGATACCTCTCACTGTGGGCCAGACTTCAAGACAAAAGATAATATAAATACACCTACTTACTTCCTAAGGCTAAACATCAGGTATCAAATCACTTTGAAGAAGCCAGAAGGAGCCATTAATCCAACACCCTACAGGAAAAGCCCTATTTTGCAGTCATGAACACTTGATAGGTGACTTGCCTCCCTATTTGATTCTGATTTAATTGATTTTATCTGAGCAATTTTTCTTATAATCTTACTGGTTGACCCTGTGTCCCACCTCATTCACACCTTGTAATTTCCCATTTTTGTCCACCTTAGACCCATCTTATTTTGTGGTTTTTGTTCTATAAAATCCCTAGAAAAGAGTCTTTGGCAGGAACCCTTCTGTCTCTCAAACCGAATATTTATTTCTCTCAATAAATATATTTTTCTCTTTAAAAAGTAAATAAGTGAAAGAACAGGATCAGGAGGTTACAGTTAGGAACAAGGAACGAATTGGCTCTTGGATTCCAGATCATGTGTGCTATGCTTAGACAGACATTTTTTCTTCAGGTTGCTGTTGTACAGAGACTTTGCCTGAGACGGTAAGGTTGTTGGACTAATTGATCCTGTGGAAGAAATGTCAAGAAAGTCTAATGTTTAGGCAGTGGCATGGCTACTGTTAGTGGCTTTTAGTCAGATCTATGTTAGGAATCAACAGCAAAGTTCCAATCACAACAATTTAAAATTTGTGAGTTTGGCCAGAAAGGAAGCTCCAAGGAGCTGTGCCCTGCACAGAAGGAGCTAAACAGAACTTGGTTGCTAAAAAAGATTTGAAATAAAAAGTCAAGCGTTTTGGAACAGAAGGATTCCATCCTTTATGATCTCAAAATTGCAAAGGTGAAATACTCAGATGTGGAGGGAGAGCCTTGAGCCATCATATCCAGAGTGCTGGCTGCCGAGGGAATTTGCTCCTCAGATTGGCTTCACAGCACCCAGTGGTCTAGCCCTGGACCCCTGTAATTAAGAGGGAGGGAAGTTCAGATACTTTTTCCCCTGGTGTTACACTTTGGCTCCATCCATGTGGTGTTAATTTTAGGTACTTTGAGGGTACAAGAGCTGTGGTGTCCAGACAGCTCCGACACAGACTTTAGAAGAAGCCCTGGGAAGCCAAGCAGTGTGCCCCTGAGTAGGCAGCGCATGAGTTGTGAGTATAAACATAATAGGTTCAGTGGACAACCCAAAAGGCTAGAGAAGACAGGAGCATGGATCATCTGAGCAAAGTAAGGAGTGAGCAAAGCTACCCCAAAAGAGAAGTTATGAGAGCTACAACCCCTGGAAATGCTGCAGGGGCAGACCCACACAAGCCCTTTGGGGTTTTGATCTTTCCACAGATTGTACCAGATTGTGACGTGGAACTATGGGATTTAATGTTTGTCCTGCTCTATTTGAGTCTTGCTTGGTTCTCATTCCTTTCCATCCCCTATTTATACTTTTTGAAATAGAGATGTTTCTATTATGCCATTTTGTACTGAAAGTGCTTAACTTTCTCTTCATTGTACAGAGGCTTACAGCTGGGAATACCTTAAATCACAGAAGACATGCTGAACTTATAATTTTCAACAATGCATCCTTTTGCATAAACGGATGTGTACGGGTCTGCCAGATGGGGTTGGAATGTTGTGGTTTTTATCTAGTTGTCCCCTTAAAGCCTCATGCAGTAATAGGGAGTTTGTAAAACAGCTGGACTAAGGTATGTGAATGTGGATTAAGGATGTGACACTGGAATTAAGGCTGTGCATAATGGAAGCCCCACACCGGAGTATGAGTAGCATCATCCATAGGTTTACAGACCGGATGGAACTTAAGAAGACAAAGACAAGCCTGCTGTTTGCTATTTCCTGTCTGCTTTTGCCATGGACTGTTTCTCCTCTGTGGTTCCCCTCTGCCCTGTCGTCCTGTATTGGTGCCAGCAGACTGTGGACTGAAACTTCTACAAACTGTGAGCTGAGATAAACTCATCCTTTAACTTTGAGTGTTGCGTATTTTGAATCAACAAGGAGAAAGGTCAGTAATACAAATTGTATATGTTTGCAGTACAGAGAGTTTATGTTCACTGTAGGGAATTGGTATATGTTCATAACACATTTCAATTTTTTAACCTACCCTCCATCCTCTTTTAATTTGTTCATCTTAAAAAATCTTATAAAGCTAATTATCATACACAGTTGAAAATCAAACTGAGCAACCAAAGAATATATGAAACATGTAACACAATTGTACTAAGTCAATATATACTTTTAGATATAGTGTACATCCTGGAATCCAAAACAAACAATTTCAATCACATTAATTTTTAAAGACTGTTTTTATTGGGTCAGAGATTTAGCTCAGTGGCATAACTGCCTGCCTGGCTAGCATGAGTTGGTGAGTTTGATCCCTGGTACCAAAAAAAAAAAAAAAAAGACTTTTTATTTTATGGGAAATTCCCTATATAGTCATTACAAAAATTTTAGTATTATTTCAAGTGTTATTTTATCTGTCTTTTGAAGCCCACATTCCTGAATATAAAACTTGTATCTATATTTTAAATCTTTCTAATTATTCTGATAATATTGACTTTCCATTTCTTGATACTGAAATTTCTAGTCATGGTCTTATTTCTGCAAATTCTGCTTGCATTTTTTGATAATACTAATATATATGAAAATGGCCTATGTTCTTATTAGGGGTATAAAGTTTCAATCCCTAATGAGAAAAAATATATATTTAATACACATACCTGTTACATATCATGCTATAAATTCTTAGATACACATATTTAATTGTTTTGTACTCAAATTATACATATGATTATTTCCTTACAGGACAAAGTTCTGTTTACTTTTTAATGTATTTTGAAGTCTGTTTTTTTTCTGTTCTCTCTTCTTTAATATGGACACAAGTCATAAAATTTTGCCTCTGGCCCCCAATGGTATAGGTGGTGGTTTTTCAGAGGTGGCTAGATCCTGAGTGTATGACTCTGGAATTGATTCATAATGCAATGGTAGGATCAAGAGTGCTAGGATTGAGGGTGTGAGCACTACCTGCCCTAAGTAGCCTGCATAACACACAAGGAATAGAAAAAGCTGTGATCATCCTTTGCTTGTTTTGCTGTCTTCTGCCCACCATGAACTATTTCTACTCATCAATGCCTGTTCTCCACATCACCTTGCCATGGAGCCAGCTGATTATAGACTGAAACCTCTACAAACTATGAGCTAAATAAACCCTTCCTCCTTTAATTTTGCATGTCACTTATTTTGTCTCAGCAATGAAAAAAAGTAACTTAGACTAATATATACAGCATAATTTTAGTAGGAAGAAGATGGTATGAAGGACACTATATCTACAAAGTACTTTTTTTAGGTACTGTATCTTTTAAAATATCCTTTTCAAGTTATCTTATACCTCTTCTCACTACTTTATTTCCACAAAAAATTGCAAGTGACATTTATCAGACTGTTATTATATAATAGAAGTGCATGTTGTTTTACTACTGTTACTATTACTGCAGAGAGGTTATTCCTCTTATGGTTTCAGAGATTTCAATACACTATTGGTTCACTCCAAAGCTGAAATATCATGGTGGAAAGCCATGAGTATCAAGCTATATAGCTTATGGCAGCTGGGAAACAGAACAAAGGCATAGTGCAACAAAGGAAAGGGCTAGAGACAGATATGGTCTCCAAGATCATGCTCTGAAGATCCACCAAGTGTGCTTTACTAGTTTCCTGGGTGACTCTTACACCAATCAATTGGACAGTTCAACTGCACTAACACATGAAAAGAGAAAACAATATCCCTTTATTTCATTTGCACTATGGTGCAATGTGAGTAGCCATTATTTGAAAAGTGATATTTTAACATCTTTGCTATAAAGGAGATAATCAAAACTTAACTAATTCTGAAAATGTATATAAAATTACACAATTATATTCTAAATTTTGTGTTTTACAAGTCAAAATTGGACGTGAAACCTTATTACATACAAATCATTAAATTTTATATTCCTTTCTTGTATATTACAGACACAATTTTCTTTCATTTGGAACATTATGCAACACAGATGCTTGATGAATAACTTTATCATACTATTTAGAATTAAATTGGAAGTGATATAACTAAAATATATTCCATAAAATCAATATTATTAAATACATTATGTAGACATCCTTTAAATACTCAGGAAAAATCTGTGTAAGTCACTTTTGATAAAGCAAAATGCATTAAACTAATAGAGCTGTCCTGATTATATTATATGAATAGCAAAATGAGGCTGCTTAAAATCCCCCAGTGACATGATATGCACGTAAATAGCCCTTTTGCTATAGTGTGGTAGAAGTAACCAGGAACTAGGATTATGACCTTTTATGATGGATCGATTCAGAGAATTAATAGCATGCCTATTTCATAATAGTGCAGTAATGATTACATCAGTGGAGACTTTAGAAATGATTTTCCTCTTCATTGGATTTATCTAAGGCTTATGATAAATGACATGTAATTCTGGAATGTTCAACCTATTTGGGAGGAGAAAATAAGGCATTTCATTATCTAGCTAATTTTGAAACACTGAAGAAAGATGACGAATAAAAGAGAAAATAATGCCAGCATAAATTTATGTTTTATAAGATGGGAATACTAGGCATCAGAATTAGAAACCATAGAGAAACATTCAACATACTTTAAGATAACATTGAAATTTACTTTAAAAATGAATAAAAATGACAAATACAATTTATCTTTCATATCTGTATACTGATTTATATAAAGAGCAAATTTTTAATTATTTCCTTTAAGATGTTCTATTAGTCAAAAGAGGAGTGACATTTTGTTATGATGAGGTTTTTATTTAATCCTCATAATTCATGACCTCCTCCAGTTAGGCCTGATTTGTGGTTATTTCTTTGACACCTGTTGACTTGGTGTCATTGGTGCTGTTCTGACAGCAAATGTGATACTCTCATGTAGTATTGCTACAAAAATAGCTTTAAATATGGATGCGTAGAAACAGAAAGGACACTGGAAAGTATTACCCTAATTTTCTTGAATTTAAAGGTGTCTGAATTTTTTGAGACCTAAAAGAAAAAATTCCATCCATCTTAAGGAAAAACAAAGAATAAATATAATGCTACTCTTTTTCTCCCTACATATAACTAAATAGCAGGATTGTGTAAGGATCTGTTATTTAACTTTTGTTAGATACTTTAGAAATATTTTAAGTTATGCAGAAACTTTAAATTCTTTCTAAAAGGGTGAATTAATGAGAAGTCAACTCAAGCTATATCATTGTTTCGCTGTAAAAGTAACTGTCAGTGAATCAGAAAAAAAGACATCTGCACTGCATTTGTCAGGAGATGGAGTATGACAAAGACACATTAGCATGGCCTCAAGAAAGATACAGTATAATGAAGATAAGGAAAGATGTAAGACTTTTAAAAGTGAGTCGACTGCTCCCCAAATATAAAACCATGAAAATTACGATACCGTGAAGGTTATATGGAAATGACAAGAGAACAAGTGAGCATACTACTGTTATTGCTTGGTTCAATGACAATCAAGAGTGTTTGAAAGAATAGGGAAAATTTTTATAGAGATTAATGGCAATGTCTCTTTCATGGTAATACATTTTTCAAATGTATATATTCATAAATATTTCAATTATTCTTCATGGGTCACATCAATAGCCCAACACACACACACACACACACACACACACACACACACACACATCAGTGCTCTTCACTTGCAATGAGGTCATATTCTGAAAAACTCATTACAAGTTAACAACATTGTAAGTCAGAAATAAACTTAATGCATGTTGCCTAATGAATATCATACGTTAGCATCACAGAACAATGTAGAAAGTCAGTTGTATGCCCTAGTGAATTCATGGTTGCCTGTAAACATCCACTGCTGCGAAAAAGTATCTAGTCATGTATCTCAAGCTTAAACAAAAAAGCAAAATTCAGAATTTAAAGTATACTGTCTGCCAAATATGTATTGCTTCCACACCAGAAAATAATCTGAAGAATCCATAAGTAGGATAATCATAATTCTTAGCCTGTCTGTCCATAAGAAAGTCTCTCATTATCCGTAATAGATTTTGTTCAGATCCCTCTGCAGATGCTGAGCTGGTGAGACTCAAATCCATTGCATAAAATGGCATAGTATTTGAAGAGAGTTAGCATATAACTTTCTGCATACTTAAATCATTTCTGGATTACTTATATAAATCATGATGTAAATAGTATTCATAATGTATTGTTTTGGGAATAATGACAAAAATTATCTGTTTATGTTTTAGAGACTTAAATTTTCAAATATTTTTGGTCACAATTTGGTTGTCAATACAAACTTTGTTGTCAGATTTGAGCCAATTATATATACTATATACACAAATTAATTTGGAATGGTATTTTTAAATACATTGTTATGAATCTGTGTGGTATGTTCTTAAAGCCTATGGTATCTGCATGAAAGATGCAAAATAAAACAGTAATTCTACCTACTCAGATAGATAATAGAATAAGAAACTAAAATTTCAGAGACAACAAAATACGAGAGAAAATCTGGACAGTATATACTAATATTGATGACTGAATTCCTTAGAGAGAGGAAAAAATAGTTTTTAAAATACAAAGGTATGTAAGGTAAAGATAGTGTTCTAGGACTCTATAATTAATCAGATTGTTGTGAATAATGACATATAAAAAATGTAAAAGTAGAAGTCAGGTTGTAGAGACCTGAGCTGAGTTTCTAATTGATCTGATCTAAGAGTATACTGATTGCATATTGGTCTTATTTAGTAGGTAAGTATGTTAAATTTATCTAATGCCTGTAAATTTTTTTTTAAAAAACCTGTACTATATCTGCACAAACTGGAGTGGAGCAAATTACTTTGATTTAAATTTCAAGGACACAGAATGCAATTTTTTTCTAAAAAATATTTAATGCAGTCTTATAAACCGTAAGTCTGTCAGCAACAAAAATGAAAACACCACCTAAAAATGTTTGAATATCTCTGGTTTATATAGCAATTAATAAAAACACTTTTACTTAAAAACTCAGAGGAAACTTCTAAATTTTGGGACATAGTTTTTAAGTATTTTTAATATAGTCTATAAATGTAGATATTAACTAAGTTATTTCTATTTGTACTAACTTTCTGAAAAAGAAGAAATACACAAAGGTAATTGCTTCTTTGGTACACAGTTTTTTGTGGCACAAAAGCAAATTTATTACTAATATTGTACACATTTTCATATGCCAATACAATAAAGTAGCTTCAAAAATTTACATTAGTCATAACATATCTCAGCGCATAAGTCCACTACTTGCTCTAACAGTAGAAAGAATAAACATATTGTATAAAATATGAATTGTATAAAATCTTATTTCTTATTTTGACATTTGTTGCCTTTTAAATTATTTTTGGCAAAGTTACATAAACCTTTAGAGAAGAATAAAAATTTTACAAAGTGTTATGTATTTCAGGTTGGTGCATATATCACTATCTTAACTTGGTAAAAGGAGACAGATAATTCTATTTTTAAAATGATGACTGATTTTCAAAGGATGTGCTTCTTCAAATTATTCTTTACTGTTCTCCTTTTTACATTTATTTAATGTAAAACAGGGGAAAGAAAACATTTCTTGAATAAAAGCAAGAGAAAATTATATTATGTGTAAAATTATATTTAGATAAATGAAGACAGAGAGTAAATGAAAGAAGGAACAAGGGAAAAACAGGAGAGAGGATAAACAGTAATTGTGAAATGTTAGTTTTACCCAACATGTGCTATTATTACAAAATCTCCAATACACGCAGATTATACACATAAGAACAGCAGCAGGAAATTCAGTTGAGTAAGAGTTTATAGGTAGTATTTAAATTATAATGACTTTTCTTTTTTGTATAGAATAATTAGACATCAGGTAATGGATTGTATGGTTGTCATTGAAGGAACATTTGAGGGCAGATTATCAAAAAGGAATATTTCTTGTATATTTAAGCTGGCAACAGTTCCTTCTATTGGGTGGTGATTTCTACAAATATTTATTATTTTTGTAAGGGAAATAGGTTAGCACAAATAAAGTGGTAAAGTTGAAATAAAAAGAATAATAAGACAAAAACCAAATTAAGATTAGAATATTGGAAATGCATAGGAACAGTTTGTGGCTAGTAGCACTATTAATCACAATAATTAAAGACAGTAGAATAACAGTGGAATGAATGTTTCTTGACAATAAAGGTAAAATGAAGAAAAATATACTATTTCTTGGTATCATCACTAATAAAACACAGTGGGAAGCATGGGTAAATAAATAAACAACAAATTATATCATACTGTTCTACGTGTTTCAATTTTTAGTTTTACTTATTGCCTCAAGGAATAAATAATGTTTCCATGGAAAAATAAGATTTTAAAATTTGAAAATAGATAATAGGAACTATAGGAACTACAACAATTACAAGTATCATTACTAACAAGCAGGATTCATAATATGATCATAAAAGTATGTCACCTTGGCATGCTACACACACAAAGCTAAAGAATGCCCAAGACCTCAGAAAAAAGATCTCTTATACCTTTATCTTCTTAACACTTTATTCCCACAAAATTTATAGAAAGTAAAATTCGTTTCCTCCCATGTAGCTCACAAAATCTAGAACACTTCCCAAAAGCAAACCATGAAACCTCAAAAGATATTTCTTCTCCCTGATGCCTCAAAAACCCTCATTTCAGATGAGCTCTGGTCCAGGCCTAAACAGGAGCAGGTAGGGAAGCAGTGGCCCTAAAGAACCTGAATGATTATACTTCTTTGGTTTTCCCCTGCTCAGCTTCTTATCACTAGATCACACTGTTTTGTCTAATTATATTTCTACATGGTTGTCTATTTTAGTAGAATTTTCTTTGACTATTTGGGTTCCATTTGTGAAGGGTCTTGTGTTACATAAAGTTTTATTAAATGTAGTTAATATATTTTATAAAGCTGTTTTGGCTGTGGCAGTGTTGTTTATGATGTTTATGATACATGAAGAAAGAAATCACATCCTTCTGTCCCTAAACTGTCAAGCTCAATGATGTTGTTGGTTTATGTATGAAAAGCTTAAGCTACAACATTTATCCCAGGATCTCATTTTTTTGCTATTTTCAAGTATTGTTTGAAAAAAAAACTATTTTTTAATGATACTGGTCAAATTTTCTAATATGCTTATGAAATAGTTTTGAAATTTTGCTTAAATAGTTGCAAATTAAAATAATTTTTATTGGGTATGTGGAGATATACTATAATTAATAGGGTTTTATATAAATTTAAAGCAAATGATATATTATTGTTCAAGAATGCTTCAATAATAATCATTGCTTTCTTTGTTAATACATTGGGATTATTTACATGAGACCAGGAGAAGATAGTAAAATAGTGCTCCACAATGTAAAATTAAATAATTTAATCAAATGTTTTGATCCTTTGAATCTGTGTGAAAATTATATGGCTTTTTCTTTTGAAAATGCTAATAATACATGATTAGTAGTCCATCTTTATTTCAAAACATGTTCTTCCTGAAAATTTTTACTTAACTTTTTTTCATTGCCTTCTTCAGAGCCAAATAATGCCTGAATTTATGATATGGCAAAATATGTTCAAGAATAAGGAAAATTATGCTACTAAGATCAGGAAATTATGTAAACCTAGATATACTGCAAATGAAATTATTATTCATCGATTTTCTAGTAAAGACAAAAATTGAAACTATTGGAGATATTGCATGATTCTGCCAAGTTTCTGTTTCATGAGTTTAAACATGAACTAAAAGTATTATTTAGGCCACTTGAATAGATATTGAAGAAATTTTAAATTAGCTACTTTCATTATATTAGCCTGATTAACACAATATGGTATATTTTTCTATTTATTGATTATGTTAAAATTACAACAATTTTTCTTGATGTCTGGAAAATGTTTAGTAAAACCTATTATAAAACAATAAAAATCCAGCAACTTATATACCTTCTTTGATGTACTTGATAATTTATAAGTTTTAGTTTTTGATTAAGTTGATGCAGATAGGAAACATCTTTTATTAATGATGCTTTTTCAATACTTACCTGTTCAAAACTCATATAATACTTAAAAGTAGTTGCAAAAATTTTTCATCATAGATAAAAATTGACGATATTGTTTTTTAATTAAAGAAATTGTGAAGCGTTACTTTTCTGGTTAATGAATAAATATATAAAATAAGCTTCATTAGGACAGGTAGGGACATAAAATACATAACAAAGTTTTCTATATCAGTTACAGGAAATAATAGTGCATTGTAAAAGAAGAAAGGAATGGTCTAAGTGAGAATTCAACATCTTTGTTTGATGTACTTGACATGTAAAAGTGGATGTCACTGAGACCAGAACAGGAGCACCACAAATGTGAGGAAAAACTGCATTTTCTGAGGTTACACATAATGCCTGACATCCAAGAAAATTAAATGTGCTAGTTTTTCTTTCAACATTATTTTGAGGTGCAGATGTCACGGTATGTGAGGTCTTAATTTGAAGTTGGCTTTAAAGGTGCCACCTGTGCTTTGTGCTCTCTGGAACAAATCACAGTTTTCTTTGCTTTATATAATGTGTAAAATTCTGACTTGGTTTGAGACAGAGAGCAGAGGAGATTAATTCAAAGGAAAAAAATGAAGCTTTATCATTCTAACCTGAATGTACTCCAAATTCTGCCTGCAAAAGTTAAGTTGCATAAAAAAGTTAATAGAAAAAACTTCAATTATCATCTCTGTCAAAGCATTATCCTTGAATAGTTATGCTGTGCCTTTATGGGAAAACACGCATGTATGTATTATGGATACATATAAAAATACAAATATATCCATGCAAAACTCACACATTTTCTTTTTCATAATGATTATAACTGCCATCGCTGGCATTTATGTGCTGTAGATTTTATTTGTGATTACAGAAACAAATCAATTAACAGGAATTTAAATATATACTATTACCTTTATATATGAGAGTTGGCTTCTTTTTCTATCCCCTTTTACTGCCATGATGCAAAACATAAGAATAGACCCCCAGCTCCTACAGCTACCACTAGTTCATGCCATCCTATTCCATTTTTCTCTAGAGAAGGTAACTACTTGTATGCAAAACTGCTGGACTGACTAATGACTTCGTGCTCTACTTTGGAGGTGTTCACTCCATGGTTTGAATATTGCTTTTCCCAGCTGTAACTGGGCACAACTTCATTTTCCTTTTTTAAAAAAATTTATTTTAAGAAAGAAAAGAAAATTGAAAGACAAAATAGAAAAAACTAGAGAAGTAGAATACAGAGTTCAAAACAATTAACATCATATAATCACTATTTGATACATTTCATCTTGTTAACAGTAGTTGTTAAAGTTACAAAACCTAAGCATAAAATGTGGTCAGACACTAAAACACTGACAGTACAAACTCTTCTGTTCAGTGATCTAACAAGAGCTCAGTATTATGGTCATCTATTTTACACACTATACATACAATTACATCCTTTAGAGCAATTTCCTTTCCTTTCACTTTTATAATATTTATTGTATCTATTATACTTTTATATCTATTATACATTTGGATACTATTATTCTGTCCATTCTTATTATTTTTACACTAGAGAGACTGTGATATTTACTAATTTGAGTCTTGTTTATTTCCCTTATGAGAATAGGCTCAAGTTGCCTCCATTTCAAGTGAAGGCCCCAAGATCATCCTTTTTTATAGCTGAGTAGTATTCCATTGTATAAAATTACCACATCTGTTGATGGACATTTTGGTTCTTTCCTAGATTTAGCTATCACAAATTGTACTTATATGAACATGGGTGCACATATATAACTGTGACATGACCTTTTCAACTTTTCTGGGAAAATACCCAGGAGGGAAATAGCTGTATTGAATGGAACTTCCAATCCTAGTTTTTTGAGAAATATCCATACTGATTTCCATAGTGGTTGCACCAGTCTACACTCCCACCAACAGTGGAGAAGTGTTCCTTTTTGCCCGCAGCCTCACCAATATTTGTTATCAGTTATTTTCTTGATGGCAGCAATTCTTTCTGGGGTGAGATGAAATCTCAATGCTGTTTTAATTTGCATTTCTCAAATGACCAGAGACGATGAACATTTCTTCATGTATTTATTTGCCATTTGTATATCTTCATCTGAGAATTATGTATTCATCTCAGATGCTCATTTTTGGAGAGGGTCTTTGCATTTGGAGGGCTTGAGGTTTTTCAGTTCTTTATATGTTCTGGATATAAGTCCTTTGTCTGAGGGATTATTGACTAAAATTCTTTCCCATTCTGTGGGTTTTCTTTTCACTCTGTTGGTGATTTTTTTTGAAGTGAAAATTTTTTTTAGTAATATGAAATCCCAGTTATTGATTCTTTGAAGTACTTCCCATGTGGTTTGCATTTTATTCATGAATTCCCTCCTTACCCTTATGTCTCCAAGATTTTTGCCTATTTTGTCTTCCAGTAGATTTAGTGTTTCTGTTTTAATGTTTAGATCCTTGATCTATTTTGACTTTAGTTTAATGTATGGTGATAGGCATTGGTTTAGTTTCAGTCTTCAGCATGTGGAAAGCCAATTTTTCCAACACCATTTATTAAAGAGGCTATATTTTTTCCAGTGAACATATTTAACCCCGTTGTCAAGTATAAGGTGCTAAGTGTCTTTGTAGTAGTGTTTGCATCTTCTAATCTGTTCCATTGATCCTCAGGTCTATTTCTTTGCCAGTACCATGTTGATTTTATTACTGTGGCTTTATAGTATAGTTTCAAGTCAGGAATTGAGATGCCTTCAGTCTTGCCTTTGTTGGACAGAATTGCCTTTGCTATCCTGGGTTTCTTCTGTTTCCAAATGAATTTTAAGAATGTTTTCTCTAGATCTGTGAGATATGTTAATGATATTTTGATTGGGATTGCATTAAATCTGTATAACAGTTTTTGGAGTATGGTCATTTTCACAGTGTTGGTTCTTCCTAGCCAAGAGCAAGGAATATCCTTTGATTTTCTAATATCCTCTTCAATCTCCTTTTTTAGGGTAGTATAATTTTTCAGCATATAGGTCTTTTACATTATTGGTTAGGTTGATTCCTAGGTATTTCATTTTTTAGATGCTACTGTGAAAGGTGATATTTCCATAATTTTTCTTTCAGTGAGTTTTTTATTTGTGTACAGGAATACTATTGATTTTTCAGTGTTGAATTTATATCCAGCTATGATGCTAAATTTGTTAATTACCTCTAGTAGTCTTTTAATGGAATTTTTGGGATCTTTTATGTACAGTATCACTCTATCTGCTAATAACGATAGTTTAACTTCTTCTTTTGCTATTTTTATACCTTTTATTTCTCCCTCTTGTCTGATTGCTCTGGTTAATATTTCCAGACCTATATTGAATAGGAGTGGTGATAGTTGACATCCTTGTCTTGTCTCTGATTTTAGAGTGAAAACTTTCAGTTTTTGTCCATTTAGTATAATGTTGGCTGTTGGTTTGTCATAGATGGCCTTTATGAGATTGAGGTACATACTGTCTATTCCAAGTTTCTGTAGAGTTTTTATCATGAACATGTGTTGGACTTTATTGAAAGCTTTTTCTATTGAGATGATCATGTGATTTTTATCTTTGGCTCTGTTGATGTGGTGTATTACATTAACTGATTTGCATATGTTGAACCATCCCTGCATTCCTGGAATAAATCCCCCTTGTGTATAATCTTCTTAGTGATTTGCTGCATCCTATTTGCCAATGTTTTCTTGAGAATCTTTGTATTAATGTTCATTAGTGACATTGGTCTATTATTCTCCTGTTTGGTTGGGTCTTTCTCTGGTTTTGGTATCAGAATGATATTTGCCTACAAGAATTGGTTAGGGAGGACTGCTTCTCTTTCAATTTCATTGAAGAGTTTTAAGGAGTATTGGCATTAAATCTTCTCTAAATTTTTTACAGAATTCAGCTGTGAATCCATCAGGGCCTGGGCTTTTCTCTGTTTGTAAGTTTTTAATTACGTTTTTCATTTCAGTAGCTGATATTGGGTTGTTCAAAATTGCTGTATCTTCTTGATTGAGCTTTGGTAGTTGATATGTTTCTAGAAATCTGCCCATTTCCTTTGTGTTTTCCACCCTATGTGAGTAAAGATGTTCAAAGTAGGTGTTCATGATCTTTTGAATTTCTATGGGATCTGTAGTAATTTCCTTCTTTTCAGTCCTTATTGTGTGGATTTGAGTGTTTTCCTTCTTTTTCTTGATAAGATTGGCTAGGGGTTTATCAATTTTGTTTATTCTCTCAAAAAACCAGCTCACTGATTCATTAATTCTTTGTATTTTTTTTTAGTTTAAATTGCATTAATTTCTACTCCAATCTTTATCATTTACTCTCTTCTATGAGCTTTCGGTTTAACTTATTCTTCCTTTTCTAGAAGCTTGAGATGTAGAATTAGGTTACTTATTTGTGTTCATTCCATTTTCTTGATGTGACTATTTGTTGTTATATATTTCCCTCTTAGGACTGCTTTCATTGCCTCCCATAGGTTACAGTATGTTGTATCTAAATTTTCATTGTATTGTAGGTATTGTTTATTTCCTCTTTAGCTTCATCTGTAACCCACTGGTTATTCAGAAGGTTGTTCTTTTAATTTCCATGCATTTATGCAGGTTTTGCAGGTTGTTTTGCCATTGATCTCCAATTTTAGTGCACTATGATCCATTAAATATGGGACAATTTCACTCCCTTTGCGTCTAGTTAAGAATTCTTTATGGGTTAGTATATGGTCTATTTTGAAGAATGTCCCATGTCGGCTGAGAAGAATGTATATTCTGATGAGGTTGGATGGAACACTCTGTAAGCACCCAAGTCCATTTGCTCACAGGTATGATTCAGTTCTGTTATTTCTTTGCTGACTTTTTGTCTAGTTGACCTATCTCTTCATGACAGTGGGGTGTTAAGGTCTCCTATTATAATTACGTTCATGTATATTTGGTTTTTCATGTCCATTAGTATTTGTGCTACATAGGTGGGTGCTCCTGTATTTGGTGTATATATATTTTTAATTGTTAGTTCTTCCTCTGGTAGTTTTCCACTAATAAGTATGCAGTGGCCTTCTTTATCTCTTTTAATTCTTTTAGGTTTGAAGTTCACTTTGTCTGCAAACAGAATAGCTACCCCTGCTTTTTTCTGGGTTCCTGTTGTATGGAATACTGTTTTGCATCCTTTGAATTTTAATCTATGAGTTTTTTTTGAGTCAGATATGTTTCTTGTATACAGCACATTGTGGGATCCTGTTTCTTGATCCATTCTGTCAACCTGTTCCTTTTGATAAGTGAATTGAACCCATTTACATTTATGGATATCACCGATATGTACTGGCTTGACTTTGCCATGTTTTTTTCCTACTGTTGATTTCCTGCTTTTCTCCATTGTTTAATTTCTTGTCCAGCCTAGTGGTTTCTTTCTGCTGTTTTTCTGGAGACTGTGGTCATTTTTATATATATCTAGTATGTCTTTCAGCACTCTTTCTAATGTTTCTAGTGAATTCTTCAGTTGAATTTCTTCAGTTGTTCTTTGTCATGGAAGTATCTTGTTTCTCCATTAAGTCTGAAAGGCAGTTTTGCTGAGTACATCAGTCTGGGTTGAAAGTTGCTTTCTTTTAGGGCTTGAAATACTTCACTCCAAGCTTGTCTTAACCTGAAGATCTGTGTTGAGAAGTCTGCTGTGATTCTAATAGGCTTTCCTTGATAGGTGAGTTTGTCTGTTCTCTGACAGCTTTTAGTAATCTGTTTTTATGCTGTGTGTCTGAGATCTTAATTATTATATGTCTGGGTGTAGATTTATGTTGGTTATGACCGTTTGGCATTCTGTATGCCTCACTTATTTGTATACCAGATTTTTCTCCCATGTTTGGGAAATTTTCTGCTATTACTTCTGTGAACAGCTTGGATATGTCCTTTGGGTTGTCTTTTCTTATCATCACCATAAAACGTCAGCTTTAGCTCAGTTTACAACTAGAATGTAGTTGAAAACATAGACACAAACACAAACTGAAACAAAATTATAGAATCAACATGAAGCATGATTTAGTATGATTTTTCGATTAATGACTGTCATGATTAGTTTTCTCTCAGTGTTAAAACAAAATACCTGATACCGAATGTGAAGGAAGAAAATGTTTATTTCTTACAATTTTGGGAGGTTTCAGTCCATTCTCAGCTGACTGTAAGGCAGGGTGGTGTGACACAGGGGCAACACTTCAAGACAGCAGCCAGAACAAAAGGGCAGCCAAAACCAGAGGAAGGAAAACAGCCTCTTCTCATGGCTTTCATTGTACACAGGCCACTCCCCACCTTCGAGTGTAGCACTTACAAAATCTCCTCTTGCACAGGATGAGGATATTTACAATGTAAGAAACTTGGCTCCCTGCTGAGTCTCTCAGTTAAACTACTAAGTCTCAAGTTGACACAATGTATCAATCATAACAACCATATTAAGATTTTTGTTCCAGTTCAGATATAATTTGTAATGTATATTGTGAATTTATTTAATATTTTCTCCAAATTTGCCATCTGGTTGTCTATGTACTGAAAAAAATATTTAAATACTTTTAATATATTCAATATTTAATAAAATAAAGGACATTGCATTCAACTCAACTTTTAAGTTTTTACAAATTAGAATGGCTTCATCCAAGCAACAGTGTGAAACATGCAGTTAGCATTGTATGTAACTTTTCTTATGTGAAATATCTAGGTTTATTTAAAGCTAGTTTTGTGTGAACATCTAAGAAGAAAAAAGTATTCACTAACATGTCATTAGTATCATTGCTTCCATTTTTTAAAAGGGTATAAAGATTGCAATCTACAATAGCTACTACAAAAATCCTTTGAGTTCTGTTACTCAATATTGAGGACATAGTTGGGAAATGATACCCAAAGTCTTTTGGAAGTGTGTGCATTTTATATAATATTACTGTTACTAAGATACAGAAAGAAGTCAAAGAACAATAAAGATCACAGGAAATCATTGTTTTCTATCATAACAGCATTTTAAAAAATAATAACTTTACTTTTTATTAAATTATATTCATCCTGAGGAAGGTAAACAGAGACAAAAACCAACAAATCAAGTATTGGAGCTGAAGCAAATCAAGCAAATAAAATGATTTTAGTAAATGCTACAGAGTCTGTGTCCTCAGCCGTCCAATCAGGTAGAGTGCTTAGTTGAAGTCACTCTGCCCTTATTTTATGTTACTTCCTTACAGTCTTAAGAATTTTCATATAATTGTTTCCTGACCATTTTGTCAGACACTAAAAATAGACTCTCATCCCTAGAATTAAAACAAAACATCTGTTGCAAAAAAAGCAAGCTGCTTTTTTTTCTCTTCATGAAGTCATGGAAAATACTTGTTTTTCTCCATTAATAAATTTACCAATAATAGTGTTTTAGTTGAATGATTACAATACCTATTATTTATCTTTATTTAAATAATTCGATATCTTACATAAGTGCATATGCTACTGTTGGTTAATATTTTAAATTAATATATGGATACCTTTATTGATGCTTTGGTTCAGAGTATCTAGAAAACTATTTGAGAATGAAGACTATGATACTTTGTTTCAGTTAGCATACTTATTCTCAATTCTTTATGAAAAATATTGTCGCAAATGACATTCTTTGGAAAAGAGTACAGTGTGGTTAGACATCTGACAAGTCACTACATTTCTATATTGAAGAAAGTTTATTTGCATATATAATAAATGGCATAAAACTCTATATTTTTCATATTTTTAAAATAAAATGAAATTAAAACAAGTTTTATTAAAACAAGTCCGATTTTATCTCTTGCTTTCTGACTTTGTCTAAATTATATGACTATTTCTTTGTAAAATCAATTGATTCAGTGATTATAAAATGATTTCAAAGTTATTTGCTCAAAATAAATACATGAATAATAGAGTTTATTAGTCTCTAGAATGCTACTTACCTCATATAAATACAATCAAAACACCAGTCCTTGATGACTGGTTTTGTTTGCTGAACAGAATGTCCTCTGGGTTAATCCATGTAATAATGGGACATGCTTTAAATTCATCCAGGCTGCTGTAAGAAGATATTAAAGACTGGATGGTTTAAACAATATTTATTCTTATAAGGACCTGGAAATTCAAGATCAAAGTTCACATTGATTCAATTGTTGGGGGGATGTCTTTTTGGTTACTCTTAATGATGTAAATAAATTCCAGAGGCTCCATCTACAAAATTACCACATAGATTATTACAGTTTTAGAGTTTCAAAATATAAACTTTATTTTATACATAAGATCCACTTTAAGATACTGGACAGTATAACATTCTCTGTATAAACTACATTTGTTTACCCATTACTCTGTTAATGTTTAGGTTGTTCTCACATCTTGGCTAGTATAAATAATTACTGAAGTAAAGATGAGAGTGCAGATATGAAATCTTAGGGAAAGAGAAGGTAGATGATAATTCTTGGATATAAAGTTTCAGTTTAGAAGATAATGAAGTTTTAGGTACTTGTGATAGGTAATTTTAGAAATATTTAACAGTATATACTCTACATACAAGAATGTGTTAAGATCTCAGTAATGATTCTGCACAATGAAAAGATATCTCCCAGTCTTCCTCCAAATCTGAAGTCTCAAATTTAAACTACTAGTAAAGGACAATCCTGCATACCACTTGAATCTACATTTCAGTAATAGTCACACACTAACTTTGAAAGAAGTATAGGTCAAAGAGTGGTGCAGCTTTTCCTCTCTGCTTCTTTGCTGATTTCCAGACGTGACTGCTCTCCAGTCCTTTCTACAATGGCAATGTGTGGATATCCTAGCAGCAATATCTTCTCAGAACGGCTGACTCCTCTCAGCTTTGAGTGTGTAACTAATTACATGGTAGTGAACCAGGTGGCTAAAGATGCATCGCTTTGCTGACCTAAAGTTCATCTGCTAGCAAGGAATCATTCTTTTTGCAAGCATTTGTTTAATTTTCACTTAGGAAAGTTTTCATTTATGCATTCAGTTCATAAACTATCCAATTAATAAATAGTTTGTGTGAGCAATTCTTATGAGACTTGGTATATGGTGGTAGAAAAAATATTGAAATTTTGCTCTTACTAACAGGTAACAGAGAAAAGTAAAACAATGAAAATCTAATAAAATTAGTGGGCTGTATAGTGACTATGAAAATTCATTACTGTTACATACCAAGTGGCCAGAGAATAGCTCTTAAACTGAAACCTGAATAGTAATAAAAGTCTCATCAACTACCATTCAGAAGACACATTCTAAACGCAAGGAAAACCACTGCTACAACACTAATTATGTAAAATCCTTAACTACATTGAATAGATAGGGGTTTTTTTTATCAGATTGAGGAGATGAAGAACATCTATTCCAATTTCCTATAGGATTTCTTATCATAAATTGGTGTTGGATTTTGTCAAATGATTTTTATACAACTATTGAAATGATCATATGATTTTTATCATTGGCTTTCTTAATATAGTGCATTATTATATTTATTAATTTGCATATGTTGATCCATCCCTGCATCTTTGGATGAATCTCACTTTGTCATAATCTTGATGATTTGCTGCACTATGCTTTGAGGCTTTTTACATCTTTGTTCATTAGTAAAATTGACCTTTAATTCTCTTTTCTGGTTAAGTTTTTCTCTGATTTTAGTATTAGGGTAATACTTGAGTCCAGTAAAGACTTTAGGAGTATTGCTTCCATTTCAATTTCATTGAAGAGTATGAGAAATAATGTTATTATGTCTTCTATAAATTTATTGTAGAATTTAACAGTGAATCTGCCAGGGCCTGAGCTTTTCTTTGTTGGTAGATTTTTAATTCAGTTTTATTGACTGATATGTATCTAGTAATCTATCCATTTCTTCTGTTTTTCTTCTTATTAAAATAAAAGTTCTTCAGTTAGGTATTGATGATATTCTGGATTTCTGTTGGATTTGTGAGTTCAACGTTTTCATTCCTAGTTGTACAAAATTTGAGTCTTTTCTCTCCTTTTTTGATAAGGTTGGCTAAATATTTGTCAATTTTATTTAATATTGCAAAGAACCAATACCACAATTCATTGATTATTTATATTATTTTCTTAGTCTCCACTGCATTAATTTCTGATCTGATCTTACTAATTACGTCCCTCATGATCTTTGGGCTTGACTTGTTCTTTTTCTAAAAGCTTGAGGTTCAAAATTAAGTTGTTTATTTGAGCTCACTCTATTTTCCTAATATGAGTATTCACTGCATTAAATTTCCCTTGTAGTAGTTTTCATTGTTTCCCATGAGTTCTGGTATGTTGTATTGTCATTATTGTTTAATTGTAGAAACTGTCAAATTTCTTCTTTAATTTCACCTGTGACTCATTGGTTGTTCAGGAGAATGTTATTTGATTTATATGTGATTACCAAGTTCTTAGGGTTTCTTTTGCCATTGATTTCCAATTATATTGCACTATGGTCTGATAATATGTGTGGAATAATTTCAATTCCATTGCATTTACTTAAGTATGTTCTATGAGCAAGTATATGGTCTATTTTGGAGAAATCTTGTGTGAAACTGAGAAGACTGTGTATTCTGAAGTTGTGAGGTGCAATGGATTTAGTTTTACAACTGATGTTATATTGTCTGAATAGTTATTTTCTAGACTTTGATGACTTTTATCTTTGATCTATTTGTGGGGTACTTTATGTAGAAGGATAAGAAAATGCCTTTAATACACATTTGAAGTCAATAATCTGGGTCAGATCAATAACTTACATATTTTTCTTTTTTATTATGCAAGACATAATCAGCCATGCCATAAAAATAGGTGAATGGAAATATTTATGTCTCTGTCGCATTTGTTTCTCTTCTGTCATCAGAGAATGGCATCTGAGATGACTGAAGAGCAAGTGCTAAGTTTAAGGGCATTGATTTCTATTAAAAGTGTTAAAGAACTAGGAGAATTAGATTGGCGAGATGACCAATGAGAACATTTGACCTATGCTCTTTGGAGAATTTAGGAAATTTCTTGTCCTTTTACTTGCTCCCTGAGCTCTAGAATTTCTGGAATTTACTATGATATTAAATAGTAACAATATATTTCATATAATGCATTATTTATTATTTCCTCAGTTTTACATTTCATGATCCATATTGTAGAACCTGAACATAGTATATAATGGAACCAGTTTGATAATAGATCCCAGAGAAAAAAGAATTCCAGTTTTACAATCAACTTTGGAAATGAGGAAAATCTTTTGCTGTTCTTTAAAATCATCCTACTTTGGTCACTACAGTAAAGAAAGTGGATTCAGGAAAATAAACTTCCCAAGCATTAAGGGTATAGTTTGGTAAAAGAATATTGCACTACCTAAATATAGTACATGAAATATAGTGGTAAAAAAAAATACTTGAATTCCAGAACCTTCATTATTTTCTACAATTTGAAAACATGTAAAAGAGACAAGAATCAGGATCATTTGCTATAATTTTGATAGAAATTCCCCCAGGTTAAAGACATGGTTATCACTGTAACAAATGAGAAGTGCTATGTACCCTAGTGCAGTCCAGTTGGATGTTCTCACATTTGGGGAGCCTCAGGCCCAGATGGGAACTTGGTCCTTTTCTATTTCTCTCTCTCTCTCTCTCTCTCTCTCTCTCTCTCTCTCTCTCTCTCTCTCTCTCTCTCTCTCTCTCTCTTGATCTGGCTGGTGTGGTGAGTAGTTTGCTCTGCTACACACTATTTTGATGATATCTTGACACACTAGAACCCAGCAAAGGGATCACATAACCATGCAATATATAATGGAATGTATGAAAACTCTGAGGCAAATACATATTTTGTCCTTATAAATTAACCTACTCAGAAATACCTTAATAGAAATCTCACATGTTAATTACCTTAAATTATGACAAATTTGTTCATGTATATTGCCTAAAAATGTAACATAATCCAGATATGAATATATAAACAAAACCCCCTCAAATTTAGCAATAAAAGACAGTTTTTCTCAAAATATTAGCCATTGACCTTTCAATAAAATATTATTTGAAACTTCTTTCTGACACTTCTGAAAAAAATAGAAAAATATAAAAAGATAGTTCCTAAAGTAATTTTTGATAACACAGAGAAAAATACTGATAAACAAGCTAGTAGTTGAAATTAAAATTTGGTGGTTGTAAATTATATACTATAATTAAATAAATTCTCCAACTTGGCTTTAAAAAGATATACAATTATAGTTTTGCAGTGCCTAATGTATATGTACTTTATCACTATAATGAGAGTGGTATTCATTTGCAAGCAAGTTCTATAACTTGTTCTATTTTTACCCTTTGTATTGCTAATTTAAATAAGAGATTATTAGCTTTGCTTTTGTGAGCAAAGCTACTAAAAATTCACAGTCCCAGCTTTATCCAACCAAGTTATTATAAGCGTAATTCTTTCTCTCCACAAATATCAGTAACATGGTAAGTTAGGCCTTCTATTGCCACCCTATTTGATCTCTAAGTTGATAAAATTTGGCTTTAAGCAGCAGACAGTTTTATAATCTTAAAATGGTTCAGAATTTCTTCAACTGTAGTCTGTTTTTAGGATTTTCATTGGAAGAAAACTCTACCCTTGGTCTCTCATTTTATTAACCTATTTGGCTGGGTATATAAAAGTTTTAGAAATAATAAGGCCAGGATTTCTATTACTTTATATAATGACACAATTCTCCTACAGTTTCTGTGATTTCCGTTCCCACAGAGATTAGAACATTTTCATTTTATATTTGGCAATGTGCAGATTTAAAGGACTGTATTGCTCTCATTATGTTACTTGAACTATGAGTAGTTTTTAAAAAGAAAATATGCCTCTAAACCTAACTCTTTCATCCTGCCAATATTTGCTAAGATATATAATTGCTAAGATAGAATATTTAAATTAATCTTATTTTTAATCATAAGACTCTCAGGTTTTAGGAAGTATTTTCTCTTTATTGCTGATTTTTCCCCTGCAAACATACCAGACTCACACAATTGAGTTACATCTCTGGGCTTTTTACTTCATTATTTTATCTTCCCTTTTTCTGTTCCTTTTATTAAAACAGCAGAGATCTGTTTGGCGCCCTCCTACTTGGCACTGCTGCAGGGATTTAAACTTTAGCAAGTTCAGAGAAAAAACAAGAATCACGAAGAGAAGCCTCAGATTTATATAGATTCTTTTGATGAGCTCAAAGAAGGAGAAGCCTTGCATGGCAGGGCGAAGGTTACAAAGGGTAGAACATACAATCTCTGCATTCTTGGCAGCCTGTAATCCTTCTGTATGATTCCAAAGACAACCTATTGAAAATGTGCGGTACAGTAGCAGTCAAGGTTTCAGCAGGAAAAAGATTTCCACTCAGAATTTTCAAGAGTCTATAGAAAAAGAAAATATTTATAGAAGTGAGAGCAAGGTTAGGGGAATGAGGGTTCTTGAGGTACTGGGGCACTAATACAGCATTCCTGAGCTTGTCCCACAAAAGTTGCAGAGAGAGAAGCATCTGGAAGCCTAGTGAGTTAGAGCCACGGTAGAAGGGATGCTCACAGGGGTAGAGCAGTGGGGAGGGGGCATCAGCCCAATCAGAGATCGTTGCTTTCAGCAAGGAGGGTGGATACCTATTGTTTCTCCTGACCTCTGTCTTTCCCATCAGTCCACATTACTGCCAGTGAAGCCAAAGGGAAGTCCGATTGGTGCAGTCTGTTCAGGTGAGTCTTTTGGGCACAAACAAAAGGAGATTGTGGGTATGAAAAGTACCGAAGCACAAAACATAGCCTTTCTTTTGCTCTTTGGTTGTTCCTTTTCCTTTGTGCACATTAAGAAAATAATTCAACAAGAAAAGCAAATAAATTATTCTCTTACCATCGAATGATGTGAAGTGAGTCATACTACCACTAACGTATCCAAATCCACAACCAAGAAAGACAGGATAAAGGAGCCAAATAATCAAGATAAAATGTGCTTGACTGCTAAGATATGAGTGAAGCCACCGCAAGAGAGCTAGTTAAGCAAAGGGCTGTGGAATGGAGGTGTATGAATCAGCACATTGCGGTAGTTGACCATTCTCTTCCTCCCATTCAAAGACTCCATCAGAACTCAGCTTCCGCGTCTGTCCTTATTCTCTTCACCTTTTCATCATTCTTTCCCCTCGGAACTTAGCTCTTGTGGCCAATGACAGGATCATACTGGACTTGGACTTTTCTTAAAATGTGATGCTGTTCATAGTCAGGTTCTTGAAGAAAACAGAATCCTCCTTGAGTGCAATCTGACTATGATAAAATAATTTAAAGATCACTTTTGAAGAAAAGTCTAATTTCACCAAACAAGGAAAACTAGGGTGGAAATATAGGAGCTCATGTTCATCAATATCTGGACAACTAGGAATACCTTATATCTCACTATGTCTTTGTTCCTCATCTATTACAGATAAATTGTTTCTGAATTGAAATATTATATAAAAAATCCATAGGCTTGATACAATACCAATGTAAGTTATAATTAAAATAAAACTTAAAGTACTAAAGTCTAAGGTGAAAATTATTAGTTTTTAATATCTAATTCTATAAATTTTAGATTGGGCTGATACCAAAGCCTAATATAGGACTGTAGAAGATATGGTGTACTTGGTCACTGAAATAACATTTTCTGTTGAAGTTCTACCACAAGGTACATAATTTAGAGGTAGAAGCAACTATTTATAGTGTCTTTTTGTGAAATGAGGGAGAAAAATGTGTATGTCAACAATGTAACCATTCAGCAGAAGTCACAATTCCCAAAAAGTAATAGTTCTTTAATCTAGTTTTCTTTAAAAAAAATCCTTCGTCAAAACATATGTACTAAAATTTTATTGAGGGTATAGTTCAGGAGAAATGAGTAAAGAAAATTGGAAATGCTGTAGTAAGCCTTGTCATATTTCCACACACAAAGTTGACTGTTAAGTCATGTTTTTAAGTGACAGCTTCTTAAAAACTGTGAAAAATGAATGTATTTGGAACAATCCATGTGAGAGAGAAGAGATAAATAATTTATTTTTTGGCATCTTGTGGTTCTGCGGTTTGCATTTCTTGACATAAATTCTCCCAGTCCTCATCATAAAAAGAGAATTTTATCTTTTTGGTAATGTGAATTAATCATCACCATGCAGAATAAGTGTACTTTATTCCCATTTTCATACGCTCACTCACATAGCTTTTTCAGACTTCACTCATTATGTCTTCAATATTTTTCTTTACTGGCTTATAAACAGATTTATTTCTCACTGCCTCCTATTCAATGTACATTTGTACTTCAATTACTGGTCTCATACAATTACCAAATACATCAATTTCAGCACTATCTTTTGGGACAATTTCTCTCTACTACTGTCTTTTAGGATCAATGATGAGCGGCAATAGAAAACAGCAGGAACTGATCCTGGCTAATACCAATTTAATTCACCAAAATTATTTTAATTCAGGACAAGCTCTGTACTGCTCTGTCATATGATGATGGGAAACTCTCAGTCAGATCAAGGATATAAATTGAAAATGAGAAGAATAAATAAATTTGAAAGTTTGAGGAACATAATTCACTGTGACGTCTGAATCTTTTTGAGATTAGGTAGTAATGCACAGCCTCTGTGGATTACAGCTCACCATGTGCAACTTTATAGCTTGAAGGTTAAGCCATGTAGACCAGCTTATAATTATTTATAATTATTTATTGTTTCCTATCACTTTTGATATCAAAAAATAAAAATCATTAGTTATAAAAGGTATAACCTTGCTCTAGAACAATACAATGTCATGCTTTGATTCTCCTGTAAGAATTTTCCAATGACAGTAGCCTCTGTCTACTGTGTGCACTTCTGTCTACTGGATTATAAGTGTAGGTGAGAATTCTGCTACTCCTTACTGCTCCAACTTCTTTCAGAGTTGTGTCTCACTGGGATCAGCAATGCTCTGATTTACCCATTACATGAGTTTTACTAACACCACAAAGTTATTATCTACAGTTTCCAAAATGCAAGCATGTTCACCAAGAACTGTGCATCTTTAATGATTACAGAAAATAAGGAGTGCAAAATGTGCCCTTTACTACAGAAAGTATATTCCATTACATCACAGACCTTTGAACTTCTAAAGACTTCACCATTGTGAATGCTTATTTAAAATTTTGATACATTTATCTGCTAACCTGTAGAATATGTTTTATTTTCTTATCACTCAGGATAGTTGGGACTTTCTGGGATCTGGATCCAAGTAGCATGGCATGATCAATGTATTCTAACAAAGGAATGTCAGTGAAATATCAAAGCAAGCATCATCAGAGGGGGATCAAAGCAATGTAGGTATGGGACAAGACAGTTAATGTGCACCACTATCTTTGCTTAGTAATCATTAATTGCTTTGGACCTCTCTACCAATCTATCAATAAATCATTATTCACTACTTAGTATTATATTTCTCCTTGCAAGTAAGAGGCATCACATTGAATTGGCAGCCACAACTTAGTTATAAACTTTGATTTGCTTTAGAACTAACTATCCTCATCATCTGAATGGTTTATAAAGAATCCTCACAGGTAATTAAATAGTGGATAAGAAAAAGTACACTAGCAAATCTCATCTTTTTTAGCATCACTAAGGATTGTAAATCCTCATGTCATTGCTTCCAATGTGCTATATCAATGGCAAAGGAAATTTCATGGGTTTTTATATGGTTCTTTTTAATCTAATAAATCATAATCTGCAGATTGAGACCAATAAGCTTTATAATTTTATTAAAATATCAATTTCAATTTATTAACTTTTGACTCCAAAGAAAATAATCTTGCTGGTGTTAGTTATAGCTCTGGTTCAAATCTCAAATGAAATTAGGTGAAACACTTTCTCCCAGGGCTATAATAGCTTCCACTCAATTCAGAGATCTATGATGACTTTGTGAATTTTTTATGTTAGTATAAACAAAGTTGAACTATCAAACATTTCTTTGAAAGTGTTGATATTTTTCTTGATTATATACATGTATTCTGAATATGTATGTCTCTTTTTAACATTACAAGGTTCTGCCTTGACAGGCCTTGATCTCTACTTCAAAAAATGAACTACGGAACACCATAATAAAAACAATATAGGATTTCAAACAAGCTGATAGGTAATTAACAATCATTATTTTATTGTATTTTGTTATCTTTGAAATCGTTGCTCAGATTATCAGATGTAGTCATGCAAAACTGATAAAACAGTGTAAGCTCTATTCTTTCCCATGAGCTAATAGAATCAGTAGCACAGTTATCTCAGCAATATTTATTTCTTATTTTTTGTTTTGCTTTTATTGTTTTATCTTTTTTACTCTCTTTAAAATGAAAAAATCTCTAGTTACTGATTTTTAAAAAAATGTGTTATGGAAATGGAAATTATAAACTGAAGGAAAGAATAAAAGTCTCAGGAATTTTTTCTTATTTTTTCCAGATCTATTGACATAAAACCACACATAACTAATGTGTGCAATATGGGGAGTTTAGACATGTGTATTCCCTTGTGTTATCAACACCTAGTTACCATTTCCAAAAATATGCTTGTGTCCAGTGTGCCTGGGCCCATGTGTGTGTATGTTGATGTAGTAAATTTATATTTTTTTAGGTTTCAAATCACATAATTTAATCCGTAACTTCTTGACTATTGTTTTCTTGGAAAACCATGTTATAATTTGTCATTGTCACAGTCCTGAATCATCTTGAAAAAAACATTCAAGAATTGCTGTCCCCTATAGTAATTTTGCACTCCTTTTCTCTGAGTTAAATCATGCCACTCGGTATCTGCCAATCTATAATTCTACTATATGTATAGAGTATAGATGGAACCTTGGTTGTATCCTCTCACTGAAAACTCCACCTTGCTGAGAATGATCACAGTTGAGACTCAGAAATGTTGGTGTCTCTTTATCTGTTACCTTCTTACTACTTTAGTGAAAGCTTTGCTCCTTTTGGGAAGTCTAAGTTTGCATCACACAGTAGTAGGTCTTCTGTTCTCACATAATAAATCCATTCCATCATTCCCACCTCAGTCACTTTTGATCCTTCCCGGAACTGAAGCTCTCTTTTTCAGGTATTGAAGGCTCTCTTTGGAACCAATGCAGGCAACATACTGTGCTACTAAAAAGTCAAAGAATAAAATGATCCATATTTGATAGCACTGACTGGCTTTTTGGCAATGACAATAGTCTAGTATACTGTATCCAAAATTTTTTCTGTGAAATTATACTTTTAACTTCTAAATGTAAAACTCTTTAAAGAGATACACTATTTGAGTGAGTCAGACATGGTAATGTGCTTAAGTCTTGAGAATATATCAATTTGATTGCAGAAAACAACTACAGTTGAGGCCCAACCCTGTATGAAAACAATAGCAAAAACAAAAATAAAGACAGAAAATCATGGAGTTTACAGGAAAGGACAGTCAAATTTATTCTTGCATCAAAGCCTTATCTAAAGGAACACAGTTTTAAGATAATTTTCCTAAGATACAAATTGTTCACAAGAAAAATCAAAGAAACAGATGCATCATAAAAATAAAGCAGCAGAGGAACATCATGTTTTTAAATAGGAGTCTCCAAATACTAATGACTTGTAAATGTAACCCAAAAGAATAATAGCAATAATATATTTGTACCTTACATATGTCTAATAATAAGAATCAAGAGACATCTTTTTCCTGAAATGCAGTTTCCAATTGTAGGTAGGGCAAGACTAGCATAATTTGGTAAGTCAAAAACAGTTAGAAGCTAATAAAATTGTATTTACATTTTATTTCCTCTTGTAAATTTGTTTCTTTGAAATAAAATTAAGTGAAAATATTATAAAATTATTGTGACTAAATTCTGAGATGCATATACTTTTCTGATAATTTTATCTTTATAGCATATGTTTTACTAATAGATATAACTTCAAAATAAATTTCACCTGTAACATTTTATAGGGTCTATAAAAGGTAACAAATTTTCCATAAATTAATCTTTATAACAAATGCTAGATTAATTGTATAGCACACTAAATCAGGCTTTTTTATACTATTTAAATATTTTCAGAAATTTTAAGGAAATCAAATATGAGGATAACATGGAAATATTATAAAATATTTATAAAATGTAAGTTAGTGTGAACAAACAATATTTGGAACATTAGCTAGAAACATGGTTACTTTCATTTTGAGATCCTTTTATTTTTTCACACAGAATTAAAACAGGTACTATAAGGTCAACAATAAAAGCTTAAAGAAACCTAGAATTTTGTAATGTAAAGATATATATTAAAGGAAATTGGGATTCACAATTACAAATTAAAAGTAAAATTTAAGAAATATATGTTAGGTTTTGTCTGGTCTTCACTATGTGCAGTATGACTTCTTATTTTGTATTAGTGAAAACAGTATTGAGTTAACCTGGATTCTGGATTCTTTACTTTCTAGGCCTATTTAATATCAGGCTAAGTATATTATCTAACTACAGTGTTTTAGGTTAGTATAATATACATAACTAAAGGATAAACAAATCTAATAAACCCAGTGACATAGATGAACACTTTTTAGAAAATATATATTCTATCACTTAACTCTACATTTTTGCATGCTATCTAATCTCCTAATTCTTCAGTCATGATTTTCTTTTGAAACCAACTATACAAATGTTTTAACACCAAACACTGTATTTTCATTTCTATTAGTTTTAAGGGGCTTTAAAAAATTTTTTTATTAATCTCTAGTTCATCTTGCCTATTTTAAATGCTTGGTTAATGTATTTTAACACTTCATAATATTTATTTAGAGGTCTTACCAATAATTCTGTTATATTAAGCCCTTAAAATTTCATTCTTGCTTTCAGTTGTACCTTCCATCTTTCATTCATTGTATGAGGAATTGTTCAGTGAAATATAGATTGTACAGTCATTTTGCAAACTTGGTCAAGTTTCCAGGAAAAACTGGCAAGAACATGACAGGTATGACATGGCAGATTTAGAAGAAGACGATGTTAGGAACATTGCCGATGACACTAGCCTGACTAATTTGAAGGAAACATTTTTATTTAATAAGATATTAAATAACAGGCAATTGATGAAGCTATGAAGAAAAAATCAGACATTTCCATTTTGAAGAAAATATATTAGAAATGTAACCAAGTTAATGGCACGTCTAAGCTATTGAAAATCTTTGCCTTAAAACTATCTGTCTGACTACTTAATAGTTTAATTATTCCTATTTCTTTTGGTGAATTTCCACAAGCTGAGATAATGAATTTAAAAGGATATAAATTTTATTTTGGTTCACAGTTTCAGAGAATGCAGTCGACAGTCTGTTGGCCTGTTGCTTTCAGACCTGCAGCAAGGCAGTATGTCTAGCAAGAATATATAGCAGAGGAAACTGTTCACTCCATGACAGCAACAAGTACTAAAAATGTAGAGGAAGTGACTGATGTCCTCAGTCCCCATCCAGGACACATGGTCAGTGATGTCTGCGCTTCCTGCCACTACACTTCACTTGTTAAAGCCTCCCGCGTCTCCCGATGGTGCCCCAGCTCACCATCAAGAATTCAATACAAGCCAGGCATGTGGCAGATAAGTGTGACTCCAGCACACTGGAGCCTGGGCTACAAAGTGAGCTCAGGGTCAGCCTGAACTACATAGTGAGACCCTGTGTCAAAAAGAAAAACAGAAAGAGAGAGAGAGAGAGAGAGAGAGAGAGAGAGAGAGAGAGAGAGAGAGAGAGAGAGAGAGAGAGAGAGAGAGAGAGAGAGAGAGAGAGACAGCATTCCACTGTTTCACTGGACTGGTTTTGGAAACCTCAATCCTAGGTTTGCAATAAACTGGGAAAGATTTTTTTATTCCATCTGGTTTAATCTCTCTTTTGACAGTTTACTAGCATAATCATTACCATTCAGGTATTAAAA
>PVLA01010846.1:0-59027 GCA_004027455.1 Hydrochoerus hydrochaeris
GCTTTTGTATAAACTCTCTCATACTACTCACAGAAGGTAAAATTTCACAATTAGTTTTCACAAAGGGGTTATCTAGAGGGTCTCTAGTAACTCCTCCGGAGTTTCTATTTTCGATTTCATATTGAGTATTACATGAAAATATATATATGTGAATTACACAAATTGCAATTATCAGTACAAAACATTACAAGATCCTTGCACCCAATTCCCACATGCAGTGTCCTTTTTCTGGAGAAGCGATTCCTTGAAGCGCTCTCCTCCACCCATGGACCTTGTCACAAGGCGTGGATGGACGGAAAAGGGTGCTGCAACTAGGTAGAGGTCTGAGATCACCTTTGTGATATGCAGAGGGCAAGAAATGCAGAGGGAGTAACTTGTATAGTGCAACTGAGGTAGCATCTAATAATTTGGGGTCAGTGCTTCAGCTCTGATGTACACTCCATTTTACCCTGAGAAATCAGCCTCTTTCTCAAGGCTCAGTCCTAGCCAACAGTGTGGAGCAAGGCTCTCCATTATGCTCAACCACTTTTTTGGGGAGTCACTGGGTGGGATAGCACTGCCCTGTCCCTTTGCTTCAGAGATTACACATCAGCTTCTCAGCAAGCCCATTTACATTGCTTAAAGCCAATAGAATGGACAAAGAAAAAGCCTAGCCAGCTCTGTACCTATCAGTACATGGAGAAAGGGCCAAGTTTACCTGAAATGGTGATAGCTGCTCTTTAGCTTTCCTTTAACCCTGCCCACTGAGATGTGCAGAGCTGGCCATATTAAAGCAGTTGTTCCCTTAATTGGCTAGAAAAATGTGATCAAGCCCAGCCTGTGTACCAGTGAGTCTCAGTACAGCAAGGTGGCTACACATGGATGTGAATAGCCCCCTGCTGATTGGTGGCATGGGGGCTCCAGCAGGAGTCTGTGAGAGTCCAGGGCTAAGACATTAGATGACATCTCTGCTGTGCCCATGAAACTCTAAATGAATTATAGTTTCCTGGCATTGCAGGTACCAGCTTTGCATACATCAAACTATGCATCATATTGCTAATTGGGGAGCCTTGGTGCTTGGTGCAAGAGTGGCTCTGTCTCCTTACAGCCATGTGTGCCAGGTTTCTCTTCCCATGCACTCTGCTGTGACCTTGACCCACCACCCTGATTGGTACCAATAAAACCCTTGGGTCCTCAAACTCTCAGCACTTTGTTCCACTGAGAGCATTGGGTCATCCCAGAGTTCCTTCCACTGCAGAACTCCCTGTCACTTTTCATCTCTGAGCCACATTGCCAGGTGGGACACTGGACTCTCCACAAGACTTTTCCCACAGGGCCAGTTGTCAGGGACCCCAGCAGTGAGTTCCAATCTCCTGCCTAGGTTAAAGCCCAGGGCATGAAAAGAAAAAAAGAGTAAGAGAGTAGAAGGCTGCATAGCAGGGATGTGGGTCCACCAGTTGCTCTCTAGGAACACAAGGCCCCAAATCTCCAGGTAGCTACCTTTTTATAAGCCAGTATAGGGGAAATGGGGTGGGTGCTTTTCCAGGAACAACAACCAGGCAGTGGGACATTGGGCAAGTTTAACATCCTAAAGGAAACAAGCCAAGATCCATCCCCACACCTGGGTGCTAAGCTCACTGACCTAGAGGAAGGTGATTTCCACATTCCAAAACTCGCCCACAAGACAGGCAGGGCATGGGGTGCCTAGGACAGATAATATGTATGTCAGAGGAAAATTTCTGGTTCTCAGCAGGACGGTAGTTAGGACCAAAGGGAGGGGACCTTTACCAGCTGGTGCTTTAGCCCAGAAAAGGCACACTCTAGGCCCTGACCTGGGAGGTAGAAATGAGAGGAAGGACACTGATATATGAATACATTGTAGGTGGAATCAATAGAACTTGTTGATCAGCTGGAGTTAGGAATGGAAGGAAAAGATAAGAATGTTATTAGTTCCTAATTAGAGCAAGGAAAGGGAGGGGATGATGAATATGAATACTGATGAAAGGAAAATAGGGGCTCATCTAGCAGGCACAGGGCCCTGGGTTAGATTCTTGGCACCATAAAAACAAGGAAGAATGAACAAGTTATGTGGGAAGGCAGGACATTTTGCTTTGCACTTCACATGTGAGGGTTGCATGCAAAGCTATGGAACCCGAGAGAGGCTGACTAAAGTGAGATCTTTCTTTATATGTTTTTTTTTTTTTGAGCCATAGTCTTCACATGAACCAAGTTCTGCAAGAAGTTGGCATCTTGACAAGCCTGGAACTGGCCCCCAATGGTCTTTCTCTCATCATGGTTACTGCAGATTTGAAAATACTACAAATGACACCTGGGAATTAATTCTCTGTGGGTAATTGCTTAAGATTCACAAGACTTATTCCTCCTGAGCTGAAAAAGGAAAGCAGTGGGTTAGTCACTACCTGAATTTAACTTAGAAGAAAGCCTGGAATCCTAAATACAGGTGGACTGGGTCAGCCTCTCACTTTCTTATACACTAGGCACAAGTTTGTCATCCTGTACTGTTGTCCTTGCACAAGGAGTATGGTGTTTTCTACCTGAACACAAATGGTCCTGGCGTTCTTTTTTTCTTGGTAAATTCTGTAGAGGTATGCATTACACATTTGTTGAGAACCAGTGTTCTTATATGTTGGACTACATGACAGAGGAGAAAGGAAGGAATGGCAGTTGGGACTACATCCCCTAATCCTTCTGTCAAGCAGCTCTACTTTAGAGTGTGAGTTACTGGTTTTTCCTATAAGAGTTCATTGCCAATCAAAAGAGTTCAAGAAAATAAAAACAGTTTAATTCTTTCTTTCTTTCTTTCTTTCTTTCTTTCTTTCTTTCTTTTTCTTTCTTTCTTTCTTTTCCTTCCTTCCTTCCTTCCTTCCTTCCTTCCTTCCTTCCTTCCTTCCTTTCTTTCGTTCAACACTGTCTCACTTCTCACTGTTTAGTTCAGGTGGGCCTTGAACTTACCAAGTGGCTGAACCTGGACTCCATTTCACAGTAATCGTCCTGTCTCAGCCTCTGAGTGCTGGGAATATAAACATATGCCACCACACTCAGCTACAAGTATTCCTAATTACATTTTTCATTTCTCTGTCTTATTGCTATGTTACCAACCTAAGGTCAAACACTTCAACTTTGTTGTGATGTTTATCACTTAAATCATGGACAGGCATTTGTTGTGCCAAAGTTAGACATTCTAGTCCTCTGGAAGCTTACTAAACCCTGGATTCACACCTATTAAAGTTATTCACAGAGCCTATCATTGACCCAGTGTTTCCATTGCTAATTATACAGCTATGAAAAATAAGTGCATGAGTTCTCCGAAAGAGAATTGCAAGACTCTCTGTAGCAGTGTTGTTCATTAAGGCCAAAACAACCTCAAATATATGTAAACAGGAAGAATGTACATTATTTTGGTATGTTTAAGCAGTGGAGTAGTTCATGGCAGGAAAAAATGTGATAGTGAGTATAAAGTAAAGCAGCCACACAAGCTGGGCATGGTGGCACATTCCTGTAATCTCAGCACTTGGGAGGTTGAGGCAGGAGGATCACCATGAGTTCAAGGCCATCCTCGGCTCCATAAATGAGTTCCAGACCAGCCTGCATTATATATTACCATTCTATCTCCAAAAGGAAGAGAGAAGAACAGAACAGACATGTCATATGCACTATCCTGGACCAAAGAAGCCAGACACAAAGGAGTCTATACCATAGAATTTCTTTTAAATAAAACTTGAGGATAAGCAGAACTATGTTATGATTACAGAAGTACAATATTGTTACCTCTCAGGGTGGCCTTGTGTTGGCTAGGAAAGGGCAACTTGTGGTGTGATAGCAGCATTGGTTATCTATTGAATTAGGGCTGATTGGGTGGGTGTTATGTAAAACTCCCATGAGCTGGACATTGAACCATTGTGTCCTCTACTGTGTCGATGTTGTAGTTTGGTTTTAGAAAGTTCTGATCGTCCTAGAGCAGAGCACTGTTGCTTCACCAGGCAGAGCTGTATGCTGTGTGCAGGCTAATCAATGATACCTGTCCTTTCACAGAAGCAAAAAGAAACAGAAGAGTTTGAAAGCACTTTGTACTTCTACTTGGACTATGAAAATCCTAGTGGGACCTCAATAATGATCACGCAGGCTAAACCTGAATCTGGTGAGCAGCATGGGAAGACCTGAGGGGCCTGAAATGCCCTAGGGGAGGCAGGCAGGTGCTGGGAGAGGCAAGACATGCTTCTAACTCTGCCCTCACAATGGCAGAATCCTCATTCCTGTGTGCCAGTTCTGATGGAGTGCTGTGGACCCTGGCTGGATGCACCCTGAAGGAGAATGGACCACAGGTAACATCTGGCAGATAGAAGCACCTGAAGACCAGGCTTCAGGGACAGATCCATCAGATGCCAGCATGGACATCTGGTCAAGGACAGAGTTAAAGATGCAGCAGTGTAGAAAGGTGAGTTTGAAGGAGGGGTCACAAAGGAGAGGTAGGGGAGGAGGCTGTGAGCTGACAGCAGAATTCAGGGCTTCTTTCCTGAACATCAGCATAACACTCTTCTCCTCCTCTCGTAGGTTCTCAGACTCTGTCACAGCCCTCCATGTGCTGCCTGAGTTGCTGGTGACAGGTTCAAAGGACAGAGATGTTAAACTGTGGGAGAGACCAGTCTGGGACTGGTAAGTGTGTGTGCGTTTGTTTGTGTGTATTAGCCTGAGTATGTGCATGTAGGTGCACACATGTAAGAAGGGACTAAGGGGCTGTTACAAGAGAACTTATTTGGGTAAGGAAAGGGACAAGATGGACATTCCATTTGCTTTCGTTCTTTTTGAAGTGATAATATCTGCTTCTAAATAAAAAGCTTTTGTTTGTGAAAGAAAAAAATTAAGTTACTCAGGAGACCCTGGGCATGTAGCTGGCCCTCACCTCCCCTATTTTTCTTCCTGTTTCAGCATGGCCTGTTCAGATGTGAAGGGGCAGTGAGCTGCCTGCAGCTTTGGCTGGGACCTGATTCCACCCTGCAGCTCACTGTGGGAGACACACGGGGCAATGTATACTTTTTGTCCTGGAAATGAAACTGCACTACTCAGGGGAAACTTGATCACTTGTGCTAGAGATGCAAAGCCTGAAAAAGTGCTCTGGCTATCTTCTTCCTAAGATTATGCAAATAAAGTGTCAATGTGTCCTCAGTACAGCCTTGTCTGTGCTTTCATGTGGCTTTAGACTGAGATGGAAGAATCTGGATGTTCTATCCATTTCTTTTCTCATTTACCATTAATGCCTAATACAACTGCCTACCTTTGGTAGGTGCTGTTTGATATCAGGGTTTGGAGATCCTGTGTTGCCAAGACCTCATCTCCTGCCATCCTGAATGGGGAAAAAGAGTCACTTAGCATCACTTAGTTTGAAAAGAGAGCTAAGAGCACTCATTAGGTGAAAAACCACAGGGAAAGAGGTATGCAGCACAGGGCAGCAGGGCAGTCAGCAAGAGCTGGGATGCAAGGAGGACAACACTAGGCACTCTGGAAACAGCCCTATCATAGCTGCCTTCCCAGATGAGTGGGGAGAAGAGACAGCACCAAGGGCAGAATGAGCGTTCTGCTTTCCCACATGTTTTACAGGCATTCCTCAATGTAATAATTAGCATTGCTGGGGAACGGTCACAAAGATAGAACTTTCTCAAGTTGAAATTTACACAGCTTAACACATGATGAGAAGTGGAACAATCACATCCGAGCACTTAGCAAGCACTCTAACCCTCTTGGTGGGGTACAAGTATAATGTAAGAAGGCATTTATGAAATAGCAAACTTATGTGTATTTTGTGACCATTAAAGGTCTCTGATCAAGTTTCTGTAGACATCATCAAAGTCAGTAGAATTCAGCAGAACAGAAACTTGCTCAGAGTCTTCTAATTGATCATGAAATATCTACATATTTGCCATCTTATGAATGTGTTCTTACACTATAATTGTGCCTCAACACTTTGGCTTGGGAATTTTCCTGCAACACTATTAAATCTTCTAGAACCTTCTTATTTTCCTGAAGTGCTAAAATATAGGAGAAATAATTCCTTCAGACCTCTTCTTCTAAGGGTGCAGAAGAAGGAAACAACTTCTGTGTCCAAGCATTTAAGGAAGTTCCTGCACTCAGAAGACTAAGGCAACAGGGTAAAAAAAAAATTAAAAAGTATTTAAGGATATACGTATGAAAAGCAATACTATGACTGGCAGTTTTGTCCTGGATAGGTAGCATTTGCCTAGAGAAATAGCATTTTACTGTGACCCACAAATATTAAAAATTTGGGGAGTTTGGGTGTATTGTATGATGTTCTCACTTTGACTTGATCTCATTTTTATGTGGCTAAATCATCTATGGACTTTACCTTTTGTACATGTTAGAGTTTTCTGGTGCAATAGAGAAGGAAAAAGGAAAAAAAAAGAAAAGGTTTATTGAGGATATGGAAAGGAACACAAAACCCATGGTGACTGGGCTATCTCCTTCAACCAGACACAGAGGGAAGAGGGTTTTTTAACCTCTGATCTGATGTGGCACATGGGGTGAGCATTGATGCCATGTGAGGATCTCATTGGAATTTTCTTTGTATGCAAAAGGGGGAAGGGAGTTGCAATTAGGCTGAAGAAGAAGGAGGAAGTGGTAAGTGGTAAGTGTTGCTGCTTTGGTTTTCCACCATGTTAGACCACTGTCTGAATGTCCTAAAATTTATACTAGGACAGTACTCTCATTCTCATCTTTCTATTGTTAGGAAAGGGAGAAGAGTCTCTTACTACTTCCTGCTCAACAGGAGTGTCATGTAGGTCTTTAGGGTGTTGACAGGATGACAGTTGATGCCCATGTAGAAGCTGGTATCAGGTGTTTCAGCCACTGCAAGGAGTTTCTTGTTGGTGAATGTTCACATTCTAGATTGGAGAAATAAAATGACAAGGAGAAATAAAAAGAGGCAGGCCACTATCATAGTTAAAGGACCCAGGGGAGGTAGAAGGAAAGGTGCCCATGACCCAAATGAGTTGTTCCATGAGGACCATGGTGAGGAAGAATGTGAAAAATGAGTGTGGAGTTGGGAGGGGTGAAGTTACCAGAGGCAATTATTCTCCCATCTGAAAGAGTCAAAATAAAAAGTGAAGATAGGGCTTGTTTTAGATCTAGGGGTTGAGCTGAAGAGAATGGGAAGTGTGAGAAATATAAGGCCTGACAGTTGAATCATGCTTGGGAAATTATAAACTAGGGGTGGGGATGGCTGTAGCTGTGTACCTATAAATGAGACAAGATCCTAGACCCAGGGGGCTCTCATGTTTAGAATGTAAGGGATTAGGAACCAAAGAGAATAACAAAATGTGACTTAGTCTGAAAGTCGTGGCTGTGGGCCCTTGGTGAGACAGAGATGAATGGGAGATAGGAGATGTGATGACAACTTGGGATGTTTAGAGTCAAGGGAGTTAGGGTTATGAAGGTACCGCCTAGCCTGAGTGATGTGGAACCAGGATGGCAGTGACCTTGACCACTGTTGGAGTTCTGAGGAAGAGCAGGCAGGGGCCGCTCCACTTTCCTTGTAGGCCTGTTAGTGATTTGAGAAGTAAAGGCTGGACCATTATCTGACTGGATACTCTGAGGCTGACCAGACTTTAGAATGATTTCTTGTAGCAGGACTTTAGTAACTAAATCAGCACTCTCCCTGGTTGTGGGAAAGGCTTTTATGCATCCTGAAAAAGTACAGACAAAGAAAGAAGATATTTAAGAGTTTTATGGTGAGGCATCTACCAGTCCTGATGAGGGGTGTGTTTGCAAAACTGATGAGTAGGAAAGGAAGGGGGTGATATGTGTCCTTGAGGAGAGGTTCTAAGACAGAGATGAGAGGTGTGAGTAAGTTGTTGAGACCTGAGAGTGTCTGGGTCAGTCCACATGAATGCATAAGAATCCTGACAGTCAGGGTGTAGGGGGATGGTAAAAAAGGCATCTCTAAGGTCTAGGATTCTGAAGTGATTGGCGAAGGGAGGAATATCAGACAGCATAGTATTAGGATTTGGTACTACTGGGTGAATTGGGGTAATACCATCATTGATTATCCTAGGATCTTATACCAGCCATAGGACCCATTAGGCATGGGTACCGGGAGAATAGGAGTATTGAATGGGTAGGTCTGAGAAATCCATTGTCTAAAACACACTTGATTATAGGTTTAAGCCCTTGTAAGTGTTTGGGACATATAGGATATTGGGAAATGCAAGAAAAAACGGAAGCATCCCTGAGACGAATTAAAAAAGGATAGCATGGGTAGTGCAGGTGGGGTTGGAGGTGTCTCAAACAATGAGATGGACAAGGAAAGAAGGAAGAGGAGGGCATGGCTTTGTGGTGCACTCTGATAGTGTGTGGAGGATGAGAGATGGGAAGTAGAATGTAAAGGAGAAGTTAAGCTTTTGGAGGAGATCCCTACCTAAAAGGGGTGTGGGACATGTTGGTATTACCAGAAATCTATGTGTGAAGAAAAGAGTTGGTACCTGTATGGATTGGGCCCTGTTTGAAGAGGCTTTAGAGGTTGGCCATCAACACTCACATCACATCAACACTGATGATTTAAAATGATTGCCTGAAAACCCAAGAAGAATAGTACAGGTGGCCTCCATGTCGAGTAGTACTGACAATGTCTTACCTGAGATCTCCAGTGAGACTTGGGGCTCTGAGAAGGATACCTTAATGGGCCCATAGGCCCATGGGCCCTGAGTGCTGTCAATCTTCAACAGCAGCAAGTCCAAGTATGGAGATCTCCTGTGAGGGCAAGGAATTAGAGGATGTCTTACCTGCTCTCTGGCAGCTTGGACCATTGCTTTTCCAATGGCTCTTGAGATTGCAGAGGGAGCATTTTCTTGCCCATTGTCCTTCCTTTTTGTACTTGAAGCATGGTCTGCGAGGGGCTTGTGCTTTTGGTTTACCTGTCTTACAGCCCCAAGTGCCACTGCTAAAAGATCAGATGGCTACATTTACTCCTTTTGAATCTTATCTCTGTTGTTGAAACCATGAAAAGCCATATTAAGCAGGTCTCCCTGTGGGGTTTGAGGGCCAAGTTTTGCCTTTTGTCATGAGATCTGGCCCATAGCGGGAGATATCTGTCTTCTCTGAGGTCACAAGGTATCTGGTTCACCCATGAGGCCCTAGACCTGTCTGACTGCCTATAATATTTTTAACTGACTCAGCTGCCTGTAACATTTTTCCTTCTGAAGAAGTTACCCGAACTACCATAAGGAGTAATGGGCGATGATCCATCTGGTTTCTGCAGGCTGAAGGAGGTGGCAGTTGTTGAATGGCAGCTGGGGATAATCTGTAGAGCTTTTAACTAGTGATCCTTAGTTGATAGCAGGCACTTTCATCATAGATAGGAGTATAGCTTTAATTCTAGAGGAAACAAAGGCCAAGAATCAGTTAAGTAATCAATAGGATCATTATGAGTATAGTTCTGATAGTGGCTTCCCATAAAGAGGATAAAGATAAGTTCCAAGAAGTTTAGAAACTGACATGTCATTGGTTTGTCATACACAAATTTAGTTTACAATTTAGTTTTACAATTGCAAAGTACCTCTTGTGCTATTAGAATATCTAATGCAATCTGACTTTGGAGGATGGCTTGTGTTATTAATTTTAGCTTTTTATAGGTTTTACATTTTTGTTTAGGAGAGAGATCAGCTGTGATATCATTTAAGGCCTGTTGAGTATAATTAATTATGGCCTCACTATACATCGTGTAACATTTCTTTGGAAAAGATCTGGTGAATCCCAGTAGAAAGAATCAAAAAATGAATTTAGCATATTTGTTATTATCTGTATGATGCCTTGGGATTTGTCACCTTTTAGGAAAGATCAAACTTTACTTAAGGCATGTATAATCCAAGTATATATACAAAGGCATGTATAATCAAAGGATGAGCAGTAGGACTGACAGTTATGTTTAGAAACTGTGTTTCATTATAGTAATTGTAACTCATTGGCTCTTAGGTCCTTTTGTTGATGGACATTATAATTTTTGTTCAAAAATTATTAATTGACTGGTGACCTCATGTTGGTTTGACTTGATTTTCTTGGCTGGAGAAAAAGGCAGATATCTGGATCTGAAAGAAGATGTTTTTCACTATAAACAATCCCAATTTTATATTTGAAGGCATGAATATACCATAACATCAGCAACAATGAATTGTCATAACCATATGAACTATGGTTGGGGGTCTGCCATAAGGCTATAGAGATTTTGGGGCCTCTGATTAATGAACAAAAACTGAATAAAGTTGCCAGGTGGCCACTTTTTTTTTTAATGCATCAAAGTCTCAAAGTCTTGTCCAATCTCTCCTCAACCCAAGGGATGTTGTTTAACCAATTTAGCATCATTTTGACCTGTTGGCAACCCATGAGGAAGCATGCTTTTTAAATCCAGAATCCAAATAAACCTTGGTTAAATGATCTTCAAAAGGAAAACAAAAAGGAAAAGAGAACACATGGTTGAGCTCAAATGAAAAGGAACAGTTACTCACAGAGCAGACAAACATGAATAGATGCTCTGTACAGGACAAACAGACTGGACAAACAGACAACAGATATACAGAATGACAAACATCTTACAAAAATCAAGAGTGCCCTCAAATATATTTGGCCAATTGGAACTATAATAAATAGATGATTGTGAACCTTTTTTGTAGGTCAATTAACAGAGATCTCTTGAAATAAGAATAGCAGACCCAGGGTCATTTTTAGAAGCATCTGCTTTGTGTTTATGATCAGTTTGTTGTTGTTGAACTGCTTGTCATAGCTAAGCCTGCTCTTGTGAGCGGAGGGTGGTGTTTAAAATCACATAAACACCCTTGAAATGTAAATCATAACAATTAGCTATAAATCTAAATTTTCTAATTTAATTTTGCATGTCAACAGAAAAGGAACTTAATTTATGATTGATCAAAATAGGTCATTGAGGGAAAAAGGAAAATGAATATGAACTAGTCCCTTGGGATCAGCCTGTTTCCAAAGGGTGAATTTGGACTGAGGCTGAGAAGACTGTGGAATGAGAGGTATAAATGGCCACTGAGGAGCCAACCATCCAGCAGGTGTCTGTGGGCAATTACAGGGTGATGGACCATAAAATGACCACTTATCACCATGTGGCAGGGAAGCACAAGATTGTGACTGGTTATCATGAGACCGATAACAAGATGACTGCTGCTGCTTACATGGTGAGAGAACACGGGATGGCATTGGTCACCATGCAGCAACATGATGCAACAGGATGGCTGCTGCTAAACACATGATGAGGGACCTCAAGAGGGCGCCTGTCCTCCATGTGAGCTGCAGCAAGATGGCTGCTGAGGACCACCTGGCATGGGACCACAAGCTGGCAGTCAAGCATGATGCTGTCTGCTAGGCAGCTGAGACACCCAAGACCAAATATAGTGAGCAGGTGGGGAGAATGGTGACACAGGAGTAGTGGGGATAGAAGAAGTAGGGCTGTCCAACAGGATAGATGGCTTAATCTGAGGGAACTGAGTCTGAGAGCAGGGAGAGGAAGTAAAGAAACAGAGACTGCTGGGGGTGAGGGAAGGGAAGAGAATGAAATGGGGCTCAGAGACATGTTGTTCAAAAGGCCAAGGGATCTGGACTTGGGGATGTGGGGAAAGAGCAGCAAAGACAGGAGGCACATCTTCTAAGGGGCCTGGCAGGGAGGAAGGGAGCGATCCTGATGGAGAAGACTAAACCAGACACATTTGGGCCACCACATAAGGCAGAATGACAGAACACATCCTCAAAGTGAAAAGGGCCAGAAAATAAGGGGTTTCTGTCAACTTCTCATTGTTGTGATAAAAGTATAAATAAAAGACGAGCTGTTCAGCTTACAGAGCCTTCTTGAAACCAAGAGCACCAAGGCTATCAATGAGGAACCCTAGAAATGTGTTTTTGGTGGGACAGAAAATGATATTTCTCGTGACTGAATTAGAGGTGAGCCTAGATAACAATTTTGCCTTGGGATGCAAGAGCTTTAGGTCTCCCCCCAAGAAATGTGAAAGCTATCCTGGATCACACTTATCAAATGAAGTCATCATCTATTTGCAAGTATGACGTGGAAGGGCCCAACACCCACTCTTCTCAGTCAGCACGGAGAGTGCAGGGTGGGGTCCCAGAGAACAAGAGTGTAACAGATTTGCCTCAGGCTGTTCTGCCCAAGGGGCATGAAAACTGCTGTTTGTCCAGGGATGTCAACAGATAAGTATGCCCATACAAGCTTGAGAATGTTTAAGTCTGAAAACAGCTTTGCCTCCGCAATGCAACCAACGTGAAATCTGTTACCCATTGAGGAATGGAAACAGAAAACCTCGGATAGCAGCTCACCTGTGATGGATGAGGAGGGTCTGTGTTGCATGCAGGCTAGCAGCAGCATATAAGCAGGTCCCAGAGAAGGGAAACAGTGGCTCAAAGTCAGAGGGAGCTCAAAACCACAGGAGAATTCCAGGAGCTAACACATTCTGCCAATCTCTGAGTCACAAGACACCAAAATGTTAGAGGTTTTTGGTGCAATAAAGAAGCAAAAATAAAAAGAGAAAAGAACGGCTTTATTAAGGATGTGGAAAGAAGCACACAAGCCATGGTGGTTGGGCTATTTCCTTTGACCACATACAGAGGGGCAGAGGGTTATATGACTTCTGATCGGAAGTGGTGTGAGGAAATTATAGAAAGTTTCTTTGTGTGCAAATGGAAATGGGGGTTTCAATTAGGACTTAAGAAGAGGGAGGAAATGGTAAGCATTCCCGCTTTGGCCTTCTGCCATGTTAGACCATCACCATGATGTCCTGTAACTTACACTAAGGCAAAACTGTTTCACTACCCACTTGCCTATGACTTCCCCCAGCTAGAGGATACAGGCATCAATTGGTAAACATTGATAGGTCGTGCATGATTCAGTCTTTCTCCTGTGCCTCATGAAAAGGTTCTAAATATGTAATGAAGAAAAGCTTCCATAAGTATCCTGTCTATAAGTATCCTGCTAAATTGAAATTTATGATACATAATCCTGTTGCAAGAAATTTCCCAAGCCAAGCCAAATCAAACTAAAGCAAAAGGATGACTCTTTGCAATGAGGAGTTAAGAACACAGTATTTAACCTTGACACCAGAGGACTTTTGGATCTCATGCCAGTGGACTGTTGCAGGGATAATTCCTCCCAAGCCACTGCCCTGAATCAGGAAGGAATTTAGTCTATACAGAATTAGAAATGAGAGGTACAATGCAAGTGACCAAATGTTTCATGATTGATTACATACATTGAATCATACATTGATAGGCTAGCCTTGAAACAATAGAAACACTCCAGGAACCAGGGGAAGGGGCTTTTACAGAATGAGCACAAGTTAAAGTCATTACCATAATATAGAGTAGGGGGGCCAAGGATTTAGCTCAGTGGCATAAGTGCCTGCATGGCAAGGGTGAGGTTGTGAGTTCGATCTCTGATACCAGAAAAAAAAAAAAAAGAACTATTCCAGACAGAGGCCCTTTACCCAATGAGTGCAGTTAAGGGCATTAACATAATATAGAAATGGCATTACCATACCAGAGAGATGTTCTGGAGAGAGGGCCTTTACTGAATGAGCATGAATCAGCCCAGGGTGCCTTAAGGTATAGAGGATTACTCAGACTTAGTGCTTATCTGCAGCTGGCCTGTGGATACTGTCAGGGTCAACTGAATTTAGCAGAAAAAAGCAGAACAGCAGTTTAGTCAGAGGATTCTAACTGATCATGAAATATCTGTAAGTTTCCCATCTCAGAAATACATTTCTACATGATAACTCTTCCCCAACAATCCTACCCAGCAGTCCTGCAGAGAATCCTGGCATGGCATGTGCCTAAAAGAAAATTAAGGCCCTGGGGGCACAGAGGAGTTGTAGAGCCTTTGATGAGTATGCACAAGGCCCTGGGTTTGGCTAAGGTGGGGCTGAGATAAGACACTCATGAAATTGCCTTTTGCTTTCCTAAAGGTACAGATGAAGGGGAGGAATGATCTCTAGTTGTGTCTTTCATAGCCTGAGTCATTCTTTTATTCTCTTTTCTTTTTACTCTTTTTTTTTTTTTTTTTTTGTCATTTTGAAACAGGGTCTCACTGCACTCTTCAGGCTAGACTTGAGCTTGCTTTGTAGCCCAGGCTAGTCTTAAACTTGCAATAATCCTTCTGGCTCAGCCTCCTGAGAAAGGGATTACAGGCAGGCACCACCATACCCAATCACATCTTATTAAGGAGTTTCTGCATATCCAAACAAATCTCCAGCAGAGCGAAAAGAAAACTCACAAACTGGGAAAAAAATCTTAGTGAACTGTCCCTCAGACAAAGGACTTCTGTCTAGAACTTATAAAGAATTAAAAAAAATCAGACCCTCGAAATGCAAAGACCTAATCCAAAAATGGGCATCCAAGATAAACACACAGTTCTCAGATGAAGAAATATGAATGGCAAATAAATACATGAAAAACTGTTCATCATCATTGGTCATTAGAGAAATGCAAATTAAAACCACACTGAGATACCATCTCACTGCAGAAAGAATGGCCAGGATCAACAAAACTACCAACAATAAATGCTGGAGAGGCTGTGGGGAAAAAGGAACTCTTCTGCACTGTTGGTGGGAGTGTAGACTGGTGCAGCCACTGTGGAGGTCAATCTGGAGATTTCTCAAAAAACTGGTGTTGGAAGTCCCATTTGACCCAGCTATTCCACTCTTTGGCATATTACCAGTAGAACTGAAAACATCTTACCATAATGATAGATGTGCACCCATGTTTATAGCGGCACAATTTGTAATAGTCAGATCTCGGAAACAACCTAAGTGCCCATCAACCGAGGAATGGATAAAAAAATTTTTATGCAATGGAGTAGTACTCAGCTATAAAGAATGATCACATTGAGATATTTATAAATAAATGGATGCAACTTGAATCCATACTCATAAAGTGAAATAAATCAAACTCACATGTATAAATACCGTATAGTCTATACCCTAGTGTAATAAATTGTAAGAGTACAGAAGATTTTAATGTAATCATGGTTCACCATTATATTGCTGTGAAGTCTTATGTTTTCATTCATTATTTGGAATGGTTTTATTCTGTTTTATTTAATCTTAATATATGTGATGGTATGAATAGCTACTTTGAAGAAAAGATAAAATGGCAGCCATTGTTGATTTAATATCATCTTGCTCTGAAGTCCTACCATGCCTTTGTTTTTCAATTGCCATTGGTTCTATCATGCTGTGTCCTACTGGATTTTAATACGTATGGTAATATAAACAAATTTTTTTATGGAAAATGAGATAATATAGTAGCCATTGTTCATCTCCAGTTATTTGGTTCAGAATGCCTTGCAATACTTTCATTCTCTTGAATTGTTTTATTCTGTTTTGTTATGTTTGACATTGTTGTGTGTAAAGCTAAGCTCAAGTATTTCAAAGAAAGAGACATTATGATAGCCACTGTTAATATCCAATTGCCTTGTGAAGTGCTGTGTTGCTTTCATTATTTTGTTCTGATCTGTTTAGATCTGTCCTCTTTTGTTTTATTCTCTTTAAAATAAAAAAATTAAAAAATAAAAGAAATCTGTAGCATATCTTAGTTATGTTTAATACACACACACACACACACACACCTTCTTTTCCCTTCCTTTTCTCCTTTCACCCATTCCAGTTGCACTTTCCTTTTAAGTAGTTTCTTTCCCTTTCACAAAATCTATTGTTGATTTTGAATCTTATTTTCTTTTCTAGTTCATTACACTAAAGTGACAATGTGATGTGTATAATACGAGTTGATTTATTTAACTTATGAGTGTGGTCTCCAGTTGATCCATGTACCTATAAAAGCCTTGGTTTTATCCTTCTTTATAGCAGAGTAGTACTCCATTTTACAAAATCACATATTTTTTATTCATTTATTAGTTGATGGCAATTTGTGTAGTCTCCAAGATTTAGCTATTATAAATTGTGCTGTTATAATCATGGGTGCACATATGTCATTGTGGTATGCTGTTTTCAATTATTTTGGGAAATTATCCAGAAGGGGATTAGCTAAATCAAATGGGACCTCTAATCCTAGTTTTATTAAAGAATCTCCAAAATGGTTGCACCAGTCTACACTACCAGCAACAGTGAAAAATGTTTCCTTTTCCCCCACAGGCCTGCCAACATTTGTTACTGGTTGATTTCTTGGTGATAGCCATTCTTTCTAGAATGAGATGAAATCTCAGTGTTGTTTTTATTTGGATTTCTAGAATGACCAATGACCTTGAAGATTGATTCATATATTTGTGTACTATTTGTATTTCTTATCTAAGAAGTGTATATACATCTCAGCTGTCCATTTTTGATTGTGTCTTTGAATTTGGGGGGCCTGATTATTTTCAATTTTTTTATGTTCTATATACAAATGCTTTATCTGAGGGATAGTTGGATACATTCCCATTCTGTGGGTTGACCTTTTATTCTGTTGATGATTTCATGGATGTGCAAAATCTTTTTAATAAAGTGGGATTACAGTAGTTGATTCTTTTAAGTGCTTTCTGTGCAGTTTGGGTTTTTTTTTCATGAATTCTCTGCCTAGCAATATGTCTTCAAGATTTCTACTTACCTTGTCTTCCAGAAAATTTAATATTTCTTCTTTAATATTGAGATATTTGATCCACTTTGACTTTAGCGTAGTGCACAACAATAAATATGGATCTAGTTTTAGTTTTTGTCTTATTGAAAGCTAGTTTTTCCAGCATCACTTTTTAAGGAGGCTGTCTTTCTTCCAGTGAATGTGTTTGGTCCTTTTGTCAAAGGTGAGGTGACTTAATGTTTTTGTAATTGTCATTGTATCTTCTAATCTTTTCCTCTGATCTTCACGTCTGCATTTTTGCCAGTACTATGCTGATTTGTAGCTTTGTAATACAACTTCAAGTCAAGGATTTTGATGTCTCCTTCCTTGCCCTTGTCACCAAGAGTTGCCTTTGTTATTCTAAGTCTCTTCTACTTCCAGATGAATTTTAGGAATGATTTCTCTAGATCTGTAAGGTACGCTAATGGTATTTTGATTAGAACTGCACTATATCTGTATAACAATTTTTGGAGAATGGTCATTCATTCATTTGGAGAATGTTTGTTCTTCATATACATGAACAAGGAGCATCTTCCCATTTCTGAGATCCTCTTCAATTTCTTTTTTTGGAGTAATGTAATTTTCAATGTATAGTTCTTTTACTTCCTTTGTTAGAGTGATTCCTAAGTATTTTATTTATTTATGTGGTATTGTGAAGTGTGTGGTTTCCCTTATTCTCTCTTAGTAAGTTTGTTGTTTGTGTACAGGAATGCTATTGATTTCACGTGTTGACTTTGCATCCATCTATAATTTTTGTTATTAGATCTAGGAATCTTTCAGTGGAGTTTTGGGGATCTTTTATGTAGAATATCATGTCATCTGCAAATAATAGTAGTTTATCTTCTTCCTTTTCTATTCTTACTCCTTTTATTTCTATTTTCTAATTGCGCTGGCAAATACTTGCAGAACTATATTAAATAGGAGCAGTGATAGTGAAAATCCAGGTCTTTTTCCTGATTTTAGGTGAAAAGCTTTTTGTTTTTGTCCATTTAGTAAGATGTTGGCTGTTGGTTTATCATATATGACTTTTTATCAGAATGAGATACAGACCATCTATTTTGATTTTCCATAGAGTTTTATCATGCATGAATATTGTACTTTATCAAAACCTTTTTTTTGTGCTTATCAAGATGATCATATGGTTCTTGTCTTTGGCTCTATTGATATGGCATGTTATATTTATTGATTTGCATATGTTGAACCATCCCTACATTTGTGGGATGAATCCCTCTTTGGTATGGTGTGTTCTTGACGATTTGCTGCATTCTGTTTGCTAATATTTATTGAAGATTTTTGCATTGATATTCATTGGGAAGATTAGAATGTAGTTCTCTTTTTGGTTGGGTCTTTCTCTGGTTTTGGTATTAGGGTAACACTTACTACCAGGTGTGATTTAGGGAGAATTCCTTCCCTTTCAATTTCTTTGAAGGAGTTGGATGAGTGTTCCACTAAGACTTTCCTAAATTTATTATAGAATTCTACAGTGAAGACCGGGCTCTTCTTTGTTGTTAAGGTTCTAATTACATTTTCAATTTCATTAACTGAAATTGGGTTATTCAGCAATTTTACATCTTCTTGACCCATCTTTGGTAATTCATACATTATGAGGAATCTATCCATTTGTTATGTGTTATCAAACCTATGAAAGTAAAGTTTTTTGAAGTATTTATTGATAATCTGTATTTACAAAGGGTCTATAGTGATTTCACCATTTTCATTTCTTATTGCATGGATTTGAGTTTTTCTTTCCTTTTATTGACAAGATTTGCTAGGGGCTTGTTGATTTTGATTATTCTTTGAAAGAATCAACTCTTCAATTCATTAACTGTTTATTTTTTTCTTAGCCTCTATTGCATTAATTTCTGCTGTAATCTTTATAATTTTCTTCCTTCTTTGGGCTTTGTTTTATCTTTCCCTCTTAATTTTCTCCTTTTCCCTATCCCAGTTTTATTTTTATTCTGAATATTTTATTTCCCCTTCATTTTGTAAATATTTATTGCATATTTTGGATCTTATTTATTCAGATATTTTACAGTAGAGAGACAATATATTATACAGTAGAGAGACACTTGCAAGACTGTTTTATTTCACTTATAAGTATGCACTTACATTGCATTCATTTACCAATGAAAGCCTCAAGTTTCTCCTTCTTGAATTTATATTTTTAATCAAATTAAAGTAAAAGGATATTCCCTTACAGCAATTTCACCTGAACTTCTCCCTTTCCACATGAAAAACAAAATCTTATATTTATCTTTCACGAGAAAGAATGTTTTTACTTCTACTGACAAATTTGAAATGATGTAATAGAAAACCAATTTATTCACTCCTATTACCTATAAAATTGGAAAGTTCAAACCAAATATAAATTTTAGAATTAAATATCTTGTTTTGTCAACTACAGAATGCTAAATAACACAGCAAATTGCATTAAAGCAAAGCCACCTATTGTCATATGGCATTTAAGAAATTCTAGACACATGAAATGTAAGCCATGTAAAATAAATACATGTTCAGGCTGGATGAACAAAACCCACAGTGAAAGGACTGGAAAATTGACAGGAGGTAAATTCACACTCTAACAAGCATCCATAATATTCTTAGTAATTATGGGACTTGTAACAAGGTTAGTTAGTTTCATTGCAGCTAATTCTGTTTCTATATATGAATGTGTTTCTACAGATATATGTATCTTTGTAAAGTATTCAAGCACAATAGGACATGCAATAAGAAAAGAACCTTTTTACTGTTCTCACTGTTTTTCTTCTTTTTACCAATTCATTATAAAAAGAAACATAAAACAAAAACTCCTTTTTGTTTAATTTCTCCTTTAATATAGTTATGTGAGTAGACAAATATATTATTGTGTGTGAGTTGATGTCAAACCAAATATTTGAAATATGTGAACTTCAATCTGATGTGATTTTCAAATGATTTATGTCCTTTATGAGACCTCTTCTCAAATAAGAGTATCTCAATTTTTTTTTTTTTTTTTTGCAGGACGGGGTCATATAAGGGAGTGAAGACAAGGTATGCAAGACTTAGGCAACCCTATGTGAGGTATTAAGTTGTAGCAGGAAAATACTCCTCTCTCCAGAATTCATCTATCCTAATCTCATAACATCAGGCTGCAGCAATGGTGCTAACTGACCAAAAGAATTGAGGAATCAACATCATGTTCCAACCAGCAAAATGACCCCAAATTATAAATTAATCCACAAGGATAGTCTGGCCCCAAGAGTCTGTGGGTAGGAGGTCAGAAACTTGTGTGATTATTTCAGAATGTGGAAATGCTTGCTCTGCGGTATTTTTGTGTGTGTGTGTGTGTGTGTGTGTGTGTGTGTGTGTATGTCTTGCAATGCACAACGCATAGACATGTAGATTCATACTTTTTGTGGTGCCATGGGTCAAACCCTGTACCTTTCATATGAGATGAAAGTGCTTTAAAGTGCATTACTACAGGGGCACTTCTACCTTACCTTGATATTTATTAAATAAAATTATTATCAAAATATTACATATTTGAAGGGTCAGTCTGTCCCTGGAGCCTGTTCATGCTTGGGCTGCAAAAAAAGAAACTTCCCTGAACTGTTCTAACCACAAAAGTTAGCTCCACCTAGGAATGAATCCTATGACAACTCTGTCAAATGCTGCTGCTCACACCTGGATCACTCGCAGAGCCCCTGTCCTGGCACAACCCTTAAAAACCCTTTCTCCAAGCCAAATGGTGGCTGTCTTGGTCCAGAGACAGCCTTCGCCCTGCCCAAGAAAGCTTCTCTCTCATGGAAGAATGTCTGGTTTGGTTTTGCACGGGTTCTGTTCCATCAATATTAATACAAAATTTTGAAACTCAGTGTGTATGTTTTCACTAAGATGCCTTGAAACTGGTAACACAGAGCCAGTGACAATCCACCTGAAAAACAGGTTTTTCTTCAAATTACTAGAATTTACTTTAAGAACAATTTAAATTTACAAAAATTAAAGAGATTACCCCAAAAAACTCACTCTGCCTCTTGTATCATTATATTTAACTTTACGCCTCAGTTTGTAAATCAATACCATATATTTATATGAATAAAATTAATAGTTCACCTTAGAGTTCAATTTGCATATTATACCTTGTTTGGATTTTGGCAAAAGTATACTGACATATAGCCAGTATTACAGTATAGTTTCACTGCTTGAAAAAACCATGAGATTTATTATACTTTCTCCCATTTAGACAATGTTGAGCAATGAGAGAAATTTCTCATAAAGCCCATGTCACCATTAAAAGTATCAGTAGAGAAGGAAACTGAGTTTGGGAGAATAGGAATGAGTTATCAAAATACAGTAACCAGGGGAAGCAACATGTTTAAACAAAGCCAACAGTGGAGGAAGACTTCAAATTTTGTGACTCAGAAATCCTCCTTGAATTAGGAATAGATCTTCAGTTAAAAACTTAAAATTCCTGGGTTCAGTATAAATACTGTTTATTCACACAAGGAGAATCATGTGCAGCTGTGTTTCAGGCACATGTGACTGGAAGACAGAAAAACATGGGATACACAGGAAATAGTCTTTGACCTTCCTGAACTCTGGGCTTGTGAGGTTGTACTTAGACATCTTAGATTTTAGAGGGCAATGATAAAATATTCTTGTCTGATCATGGATGCTGAGACCATTTCACCAAATACTTTACATTTACATCTCCAGTGCAATCCAGTTCATCAACCAAAATAGCTATAGTAAACATTGATTATTGACACAGCCTTGGGATTAAAACTGCCCAAGAGGAAATGGTCCATGGGAATATGCAACTATTGGACTTGGATGAAATCATTATTCCTGGGGCTAGAGAGAATGTCCTGTAACATATTTTCCAATGTGTGTTTTTTTCCACCTGGACACAGAGCCTCAGATGCGGAGCCCCAGGGTAGATAGAGTTCCAGGTCCTTTAAAGAGAGTACGAGAGGGTCAATGGTGTGTCCACTCCAGGCCACAACACACATCCATATATACACATTTCTTTTCGTGGCTGACACTGGAAGTTCAAACAAAGCTTTGCTGAAGTTTCCTGTATGCCTTATTTGATTAATATATACTTCTTGCAGCTTCCTCTCTTAGTAGGTACTTTTCATCATTTAGATTGCTTTAAAAGAATGAAAAGAAGTGTGCACAAGGGTGGAGATGTGGTTGTTGGTGGATTTTTCCTCCTTCATATGCATTCCTACCTCTTCAGTATCTCTCATCGGAGGCCTAATAAGGACTTCTTCCTTTTCTCAGAGTAAGAACTTCTTTCATTCATTTATTTTCTGTTTGGATATCAGGGCGAGAAATGCCTAAAACAAAACCCAAGCCATGGGATAAAGTTCACTGCTAAGAGACTGCAAACAAACCTAGGCTCTTTCCTGTCACAGAGCCCCGGGTCTTCTCACATTTTTTTTTTTGGTCCCGGGAATAAAACCCAAGACTGTGCACTTGCAAGGCAGGTGCTTATGCCACTGAGCCAAATCCCCAGCCCTCACATTTCTTTTATTAAGTAAATAATTCAGATTCTTCCCACTCATTGCTCACAGCTGTTTAGTCTCCACTTGGTGAACAGACTTTATGGTGGATTTAGTTATTGTTTCAGAGAACATTTAAGTAGTTATTTAACACTGCATGCTGTGTGCCACCTGCAGCCCAAAATCAACCTGGTTTAAGAAATGAGTAACCTGTGAGAATTTATCTTTCCTAACTTGATTGTTTTTCAGCTGAGCACATGTATTTCCTCTGTTTTCAAATATTATCAATAAGAATTCTATAGATAATGCTTTATTTAATAAATGTGTGAAAATGGTTCCAGAAGATCCTAGAAGATGACTGTGCTCCTGTCAGAAAAGAATCTGTGAGTAAATCCAGTGAAGGTTGTGTGCTTTTTAAAATAAGACAACCTCAAGTGCACTGTGGATGCTGCCCACACATGAGAGCAGGGATGGAGGGCTTAGGAATTAGCACCTCTTTCCTGCTTTACAGGTGATGTTACACATTTCAGATTTCCATTTTGTTCCACCTTAAGCATCCATACTATCTTTTGAACTTTTTGTTCCTAGACAATTTATTAAATTTATGAATTTTTTTGATTTCCATATTTTTAAAATCTGGGTTTGCTTTCTTATTATATTTTATTGGATGTACACTCTTTGATTCTGATGGTCACTACAGAGTGATCTTTCTTAGCTAGTTCAAGGTTGTAGGATTATGCATGATTGAAGCAGGAAAGACAAACATTAATATGCTGAAAATTTTTAAATAAAAATGAATTCATGCCATTATTTAAAGTAGCCAGTCATAACTATTGGTGTAGTGACATCCATAAGATATTTTGCATTTCGGAAGAGAAATTGAGCTAGACTCTGAATGCTTCACGGAATAGCATGCACTTAGAGTCAAAGACCTATTTAGGGCTGATACAATGAGATGTGCATAAATCAAATTTGGGCAAATGTGATTTTTTCCAGCCAACCTAATAGGAATCTAGTTGATGATAAGCCATTGTGATCAAAAATAAAATATCACCAGTATAGGATGTGGAACAGAGCACACATCAAAGATGATTATGTTGCAATATTATGTTAGAAATACTGGAAAAAATTGAGCAACATGCAGAAACTACAGGCCCCTAAAGTAGAGGTCCAACTGAAACTGGAGCAATACCTGGTGGAGGGGCAAATATGTGTGAATGCAGAAGGCTAGGTTTCCCGTCTGGCCCAGCTGTCTAGAGTACCCGGATGCTGGATGAAGCGTACCTTTCTCTTCCTGGGGAGAGGAGAAGCCACCTGCTCTCCTGCTGCCCTCTGTTTCCCACTCTCACCAGACCAGGGAACCTTCCTGCTTCAGCGGATGGCTCTCTCCTAACACACTTAGGAAACCACTGCCTGTGGCTGAAAAATATATACAGGCCTGCAGTTTCAGGAGGACTAAGGGGGCAGCCTATCTACCATGAGCAACGTGTTAGGGGCTGTGGAAAGCTTTTAGTATATACTAAAAGAATACTCTGTAGGATAAAACATTATTAACTATACATTATTAAATATACAATTATTAAATATACATTATTAAATATACAATATTAAATATAAAATGTATAATATTACAATATACAATATTAAATATACAACATTATTAAATATACAATTAATATCTTTGTCTTTACACCAACTTTGTATTTGAAATTGCAAGCTTATTAATTTTGATTTAGAGTATGACCCACATATGCATAAAGTATATAGTCACAAATATTATGATGTGGTAGTAGTAATGTTCTGTGTATTTCCACATTAATATAAATGCACTTTAAAAGTATGATTAGTCTGTATCTATTCCACTTTAACATATCTTCCATATACATCTTTATATTAACATCTGTATGATAAGGTTTTTGACATTTGCTTGGTTTATGCTTTCTTGCAAAGCATGCTTTTATTTCTTCTACATTTTTTAGACTCTTCATGTTTAATTTTTAAGTGGGTATTTATTTTTACATTATTTAACTTGGAAAAATAGTACATAGATATTTGATAGATGACCAAACTTGGTACATTCGTCTTTGGTCTCCAATTTTAAAAAATGAATTCCTTTTGAGAGTGTTGTTGTTGTTGCTGCTGTTGTTGTTGTTTGTAGAGATCTACAGGTCATGCACAGAATCAAATAAGCTCATTATATGTCATTAAAATGAAATAAGTTTAATAAGGTCAACAGGAATGAAAATGGGGAAAGGGGATTTACAGGAGCAAGGATAGAGATGAAAAGGGTTCAGAAGTGGATTAAAAACAACCAAGCTTTGTTATGTACATGGACCCACTCCCCAAGATGAGTTTAACCAGCATATGCCGCAAATATGTACTAAAAATGTTGAAAAACAGAAACCAAATTCTGAGAAACAAAATCACTGGCTTCATGGCTATGTCTTGGTAAACTTCTGTATTTATCTTCAAAGATCTTTTGAAATACTTTAAAATTACACATATTTTTATGTTTTTCATATACAATGATAATTATCATATATACTTAATTAAAGACCTTTAAATTATCTCATATATTTATATAATTTTAATTTGTATGCCTATTAACATAAATTCATATGTAAATCTATATGTCATAATATATTCATTACATACACAACACAGTAGTTTTCATTCACACAGAAAAAAATGTGTCTTTTGTAAGAAAACAGCTGCCCCTTGAAGTCATAATTATCAGTTAACCAAATCAGTCACAGAAGGTGAAGTGCCAGATGGGTTTTCATTTATCATAAAACTGTAATTGAAGTGATTTAAAGAGCAAAAGAAAAGTCAGGATAGAATCATGAGGATATTCTTTGTGAAGAATGGAAGGAGCTATGGAGAGGGGTCAGGTTTGCAGAGAGGGGAGGATTAGGGCAGTTATAAAATATTGCTATGATATGCATGTGTAACATTTCCACAAGGTGAGTATAATGATTCTGTGCTGTACTCAAATCCCAATAAAATAAATAGAATGCCATGTTCTTCCCTAAATCAGCAAGGCATATTTTATTCCTCATAATACACACATAAACTAAAATAAATTTGGAAAAAAAGAAAGTTATTTAAGGAAATATATGTGTTAGGCAAGAATCTATGTATATGGTAATATCTATATTAGGAAATACGTTAATATGTAAATGTAAGTATGTAGAAAATATGTATATAGGAAAGTATGTATATCAGGTATGTTAGGCCAAAACAAGAAACATTTAAAAATGTTAATAATATCAAATGAACTGAATAAAAATAATTGATTAGGGATAATGAGAAAATTGCACACAATATTTTTAAAAGCATGTAATTTCAAATTACCACAGGATATATTAATTGTGCTCTTCTATTTTATAACACCTCAAAAACAAATAGTCTTGTACTAATGTGTCAGATGCCTGTAATTTCACCTGCTTGGATTCTGGTGCAGCAGAACTGTGAGTTTGAGTCCAGTTCAGGCAAGCTGAGACCCTGACTCAATGAAAAAGTCAAGCCACTGGCTATGCAGTGCAGCAGGCTGAATTCCATCTCTGGCACTTCACACACAAAGGGAAATATAGATCCTCAGTTGTGAAAATGGTAGCTTTATAGTTTCACCCAAAACGTGATATTGGTGTGTCAGTAGAATACTCCCAAACAAAATCATCCAGTTTAATTTATCAGATACAAAGAAACCTCTGCTTCACAACTGTATGATGCATACTATGGTTAGAGGATGCATATTATGCATAAAACTGTATGATGCATATTATACATATAACTGTATAATATATATTATGGTTAGAGGATAATGCTTGGATAAAGCACTTGTCTGGTCTTGGGCAGGCTGTGAGTAAAATCCCCAGGTCTGCATGAAGAAGGCAGGGAGTCATATAATCTTCAATCACAGAGGAACCATTCAATAGGAAGTGAACTTGAGCTGGTCCCTTGATCAAAAATTTCAATGATGAACTGTGTTGCATCCTAGCTGAAATTGCAGAGGTGCAGCAACAGAATTACCAGTGATTTTCATTAACCAAGAGGTTACTCGTGCCTGAGTTTAATAAAGGTGAAAAGAACAGGGGCTGTTTGGAATAAGCACAGCTACCCATGTCAATCTTCAATCTGAAATTGTCTTCATTTCAGTGTATTTGTGTCTTTCAGTCTTTATTAGTATGTGTACATTATGCATTAGATTTATATTCACTTTGAGGAATTGACAGATATACACATATGGTGTCTTGGTTATTTTTCCTGTACTTTCCCGTTCAACTCTCTATATTTCTCTAGATTCCTTTCCCATCTCCAGTTTACCTCTCCATTTCCTATTATCTCTCTTTATTTTGCTTTTTATGTTTCTTATATTTTGTGTATTTATCACCATGTGATAATCAACATTCTCTGCCTGATTTATTTCACTTAGATTCATGGACTCAATGTGGCTTTCATTTCTTTAAAATGACCCGAATTTAACATTATTTATGATTAATACTCCATTATATATACATATCACATATATTTATATTTCATTTATTCATTGAGATAGAGGCCCCTTGTATAATTAACTATTATAACTTTGGTACTGTAATCACAGTTATTTACTTATTCTTGTATAATTAAATTCTTGTTTAAATTTTAAACAGAGAAAAGCACAAAACCCCCCCAGTAAAACAGTTTCAGAACACTCTAGTAGGAGACAAACATCAATCAATACATTGTACAGTGTTATATTCACAGTAGGTGTTCAGAGTAAAAGATACAGGCATGAAACATTGTCCAGGAAATCACCAGCACAAAATTCTTCCTTCAGTGAAGCAAGAGAGACCAGCTATATATAAGTATCTTAACTGCCTTTCATATGTATATTTCTTTTCCCTTCATTCCTTTGCCCTTTCTCCCATCACAGTTTTACTTTCCTTTTGTAGTTCCTTTTCATTTCACAGTATCTATTGTACAATTTGGGTCTTGTTTTCTCTTTCTGTGTTTCCCTCTAGTGGAAGGATATAATGTTTACACATGTCGGGCTGGTTTATTTCACTTATGTGTATCCTCTGAGTTACATTCATTTATCTATATAAGGCTCAAGTTTATCTTTGTATATGATTGAGTAGTACTCCGTTATATTCCTTGGTTCATGGGCCTTTGGGTTGTTTCCAAGATTCAGCTATTACAAATTGTGCTGCTTGGGGCTGGGGATGTAGTTCAGCGGCATAAGCACGTGCCTTACAAGGACGCGGTCGTGAGTTCGATCCCCGGTACTGATTAAAAAATTTGTGCTGCTATAAACATGGGTGCACATATATTAGGTTAGGTTTTAAAAGAAGATACTTATGACTCAAACTGCTGTGTCAAATGGATTTTCCATTTTCAGTTTTTTGAGCGATTTTCATACTAATGTTTATAGCAGGTATATACTACATAACATGTTGCATTCTGACAGTCAATGAAGGAAATTTTCCTTATCTCCAACAGCCTCTCCAGCTGTCATTTCTTTTTGATGCCAGCCTTTCTTACTGGAGTAAGATGGAATTGCAATGCTGCTTTGATTCATATTTCCCAAATGATCAAAAGACAGAAATACTTTATGTAAAAGTACACTTAAATTATTTATTCATTTAAATTTGCCATTTCTGCATTGGTCTTTTTGTTTAGGAAATTATAATATTCTTGTATATTTTTTACAGTCTCTAGAAATTAATTCTTTGTCTAAAGAGTAGCTGCTTTTTTTCCCTTTTGAAAACTATCCCCTCACTTTCTTGGTTGTTTCCTTTGTAATATAGAAGGTTCTTTGTTTCTTATTATGCATTACCTGTATATAATGATCACTGTATCTCAATTGTTGATTTGCAGAATCATTTCTTGTGCATTTAGGAATCTGTCCACAAAGTCCTGGTTTGTATCTCTGTCCTCAAGGGTTTGACTTATTTTATCAGGTTCAGTGTTTCTGATTATGCATCTAATTCTTCAGTTCATTTTTATTCGATTTGTCACAGAGTAAGGGATATGGGTTTGCATTCATTCTTCTGCAATGTGTAACCCATTTTAACAGCAACTTTTGGTAAAGAGGCTACTTTTCTCCTATTTGGCTTTTACTCCCCTTTGTCAAAAGCCAGATAACTAAAGCTTCATGGGAGTGTTTCTGCCTTGTATTGTATCCTATTGATAAGCCAGTGAAGCTTTGTCATGGTACCTTACAATTTGTATTACTCTAGTTTTGAAATTGGTGAATGTATCACTTCCCACTTTGCTTTCTTTTTTGTTCACTTTGTTTCCATCTTCTAGCTCTCTTCTCACACCATATAAATTTCAGGACTGATTTTTGTAGTTTGGCAATGAATGCTGTTGGTATTTTGGTTAAAATTGTGTAAAATCAACAGGTTTTTTTGTGGGCCATGTTGACAATATTGATCCTGCATTGCTCAATTAGGGAATGTCTTTTCATTTTCCACTGTCTGTTTCAATCTCTTGTTTTCAGAGTACTATAGTTTTTCTTGAAGTGACTTTCACTTTCTGAGTTAGATTAACTCCTGGAGCTTTAATTTTTTGAATCTACTGTAAACGAGATTGTTTTCTGATTACTTTTTCAACATGTAATTTTTATTGTCATAGAGGGATACTATTGATTTTATTTTCAATTTTATTCTTATTTCTGATTAGTAGGTGTTTGCTGTTCGTGAAGTTTACATTCAATTTAAGAAGCATGGTAGGTACATGTACAGGACACATTTGTATTCTCTGTGATTCTCTTTCCTCCTCTCAGCCACTTCTCTCCCTCATTATATATACCCCATCCCATTTTTATTTTTCATATCACTTTTCTTTGTATTTATGACAGCAAAAGTTTATACCATTATGGTTATTTGGTGCAAGTATCTAACACATCTTATATCTTTGTATTTTCCTTTCCCTTCCACCTCCCACTCACCTCAATCACCTAGATCCCTGCACATTTGCAAAAGATCTATGTCCCTTTTCACTTTTGTTACTCTTTTGTTTTGCTCTTTAAGTGTATTTGCCTGTCTCAGATCAGAGCTACCATGCAGTATTTAAGATTGTGCACGTGTTTTAGTTCATTCGATGTTACATTTTCCAGACACATCTATTTTCCTAAAAGCATCTTAAATTCATCCTTTTTTTGTTGAGTAGTATGCTACTATGTAGAGATAGAGCATTCTCTTTATACTTTCATTCATTGATAGATGTACAGGCTATTTGCAAAATTAATTAATTGTGCTAATTTATTAATTTTGGTTCTACAAACATTGGTAAGTGTGCATTGCTACAATATGATACATTTGCTTCTTTGGGAAGGATACCTAGAAATGGAATAGCTGGGTCAAATGTAGTTTCTAATTTTACTTCATTGAGAAAATTCCATATAAGCTTCCATAATGTTTGAATTTATAGCATCTCAGCAACAATGGGAAAAACATTTTTTATTCTTTGGTTTCTTGATGGTTGGAATTCTTTCTGACATAAAATAAAATCTTAACCTTGCTTTATTTTGTATGTCTCTAAAGGCCACAGATGATTAGTCTTTTTAATGTGTTTGTTGACCATTTGAAATTCTTCCTTTGAGATATGTCTATTCATTTCACTCGCCCATTTTTATTCCAGGCATTCTACATATTTGAGTTTATTATATATTCTATGTTAAGAGAGCTGGAAAAATATTTTTTCATTCTTTAGATTGTCTTTTCATTTTGAAGATAAGCTGTGTCGAAGCTTTTTAAATTGATATAATCCCATCTTGGAACTATTTCTTGGGCAATCATTTTTCTAATAGGAAGCCCTTACCTACCCTTGTAACTTCAAGTGTTTTAACTACTTTATCTTCTAATAGGTTCATTATTTCTATTCTAAAGTTTGATCCATTTTTATTTTACTTAGTACATGGTGAGAAATATGGGGCCAGCTTAGATCTTCTGCATATAAGTAACCTATGTTCCTAGCACCATTTGTTAATACACTGTCTTTACTGCAATATGTGACTACAGCTCCTTTGTCAAAGATCAAATAGCTGAATGTGTATGGAGATGTATCTGTATATTCGTTTCTGAACTGTACATTGACACATCTGTGTTAATACCAATACCATGCCACTTTGTTCACTTTTTCTTTGCAGAATCACTTGAAGATAGAAACACTACTTTTTTTGTCTTTTGTATTTTAATGCCTTATTAGCTCAGAGCCTTCTAAAATTCTGTATTTCTTCTATGTATCATATCACATCATTTGTAAAAAAGAGTAGTTTGATTTTTTCTTTCCTATTCTTGCCCCTTTCATTCCTTTCTCTTTCATGATTAGTATGACTAAAATTTTGAATACTGTGAAGAAAAAGGGTTCTGAGAGTAAGGAACTTGTTCATGATTTTAGAGCAAATTCTTTTTTTCCCTACCTAGTGTCAAACTTACAGTTCACTTTCTCAGTTTGAGGTAAGGTTCTTCTATGCCTGTTTTCATCAGTATTTTTTATTTAGAGAAAAAAGCAAAACAGAAAAAGGGTAGAAATAGTAAAGAATTTCAAAAAAAACAGTAAAAAATCACTAGTTGATAAATTACATATTGTTATCTTAGAAGGAGTTGCTCAAGACACAAAATCAAACCATAAAAAGTGGGCAATGAAGCAATGACAAAACAAACAATTTGTTTGATGAACAAACAAAAAATTAGTAGTATGGTTATCTATTTTGCACACTTAAACATACATACAGTTATATCCTTTAGAGCACTTTCTTTCCCTTTCATTATCACAATATCTGTTGCACATTTTGGATCTTATCATTCTTTCAGTTTATTATTATTTATACTAGAGAGACAATATGATAATAAGAAATGTGAATGTGATTTATTTCACTTATAAGGATAGTCTCAAGTTGTCTCCATTTAACTATAAAAGCTACAAGATCATTATTTATAGCTGAGTAAAATTTCATTGTATAAAAATGTCATATCTTTTTCATCCACTCTGTGGTTGATGGCAATTTTGGTTGTTTCCAAGATTTAGCTATTATGAATTGTGCCGCTATGAACATGGGTACACATATGTTATTGTAACATGAACATTTTAGTTTTTCTGGAGAATACCCAGGAGGGGCTTAGCTGGATTGCATGGAACTTCCAATCCTTGTGAGAAATATCCATACTGATTTACATAATGGCTGCACCAGTCTACACTCCCACCATTGGTGGAGAATTGTTCCTTTTTCCCCACAGTCTCACCAACATTTATTTTCAGTTGATTTCTTGATGGCAGCCATTTTTTTCTGGAGTGAGATGTTATATCAGTGCTTTTTTAAAAAAATTTTTTATTTAAAGGGATAAAACAGAAAAAGGAGAGAAATATTACAGAATTTCAAAAAAAAAAAAAAACAAACAGTAAGAAATCACTAGCTGATAAACTACATATTGCTCTTTTAGAAATAGTTACAAGTTACAAAATTAAAGCACACAAAATGGACACTCAAGCAGTGAGACTGCAAACAGATCTGTTCAACAATCAAACAAGAACTAAGAAATATGGGTAACAATCCTGCACACATAAATATACATGCAGTCATATCTTTTATAGTACTTCCTATTTTCCCTTTTTTTACATTAGCAATTATACATTTTTATCAGTGCTGTTTTAACTTGCATTTCTTAAATGATAAGTGGTGTTGAACATTTCTTCATGTACTTATTTGCCATTTGTTTATCTTCATGTGTGAAATGTGTGCTCATCACTGAGGCCCGTTTTTGAAAAAGGTCTTTAAATTTGGGGGACTCGATGTTTTGCAATACTTTATATGTTCTGAATATAATTCCTTTGTGTGAAGGACTGCTGGCTAAAATTCCTTCCCGTTCTGTAAGTTCTTGTTTCACTTTGTTGATTTCTTTTGAAGTACAGAAACTTTTTTAACAAGATAAGGTCTAAGTTGTTGATTCTTTGAAGTACGTTCCATGCAATTTGCTTTGTTCATGAGTTCTTTGCCTACCCCTATGTCTCCAAGATTTCTACCTACTTTGTCTTCCAGTAGATTTAGTGTTTCTGTTTTAATAATTAGATCATTGATGTATTTTGATTTTAGTTTAGTGCGTGGTGAAAGGCATAGGTCTAGTTTCAGTCCTTGGCAATTTTTCCAACACCATTTACAAAAGAAGCTATCCTTCCAGGGAACATGTTTAGCCTCTTTATTAAATATAAGGTGTCTGACACTCTTTGTAGTTATGCTCGCATTTTGTAATCTGTTCTACTGATCCTCAGGTCTATTTCCTTGCTGTTACCATGCTGATTTTTATCACTGTAGCTTTGTAATATAATTTCAAATCAGGAATTGAGATGCCTCCTGCCTTGCCTTTGTTGCAAAAATTGCCTTTGCTATTTCAGGTTTATTCAGTTTCCAAGTCAATTTTAGGAATGTTTTCTGTAGCTCCATAATGTATGTTACTGATATTTTGATTGTGATTGCCTTAAATCTGTATAACAGTTTCAAGAGTATAGCCATTTTCACAATGTTGGTTCTTCCTAACCAACAGCAAGAAATATCCTTCCAAATTCTAATATCCTCTTCAATATCATTTTTTAGAGTAGTATAATTTTCAGCATATGTGTCTTTTACACTCTTGCTAAGGTTGATTCCTATGTATTTCATTTTTTGGATGCTATTATGAAAGGCGATATTTCCATAATTTCTCTCTCAGTGAGTTTTTTGTGTACAGGAATGCTATTAATTTTTGTATTCAGCTACACTGCTGAATTTGTTTGTTAACTCTAGTAGTGTTTTAATGGAGTTTTTGGGGTCTTCTATGTAGAGTATCATGTCATCTGCAAATAGTGATAATTTAACCTCTTTTCCTATCTTAATTCCATTTATTTCTCTCTCTTGTTTGAATGCTCTGGCTAATATTTTCAGAACTATATTGAATAAGAATGATGATAGTTAACAACCTTGGCTTGTTCCTTTTTTAGAGTAAAAGCTTTCAGCTTTTGTCCATTTAGTAAAAGTTTGGCTGTTGTTTTGTCATAGATGGCCTTTGTCAGGTTGAGGTGACTTTTGTTGTGTTTTTATCATGAACAAGTGTTGGACGTTATCAAAAGCTTCTTCTGCATCTATTGAGATGACCATGTGGTTTTTGTTTTTGGCTCTATTGATGTGTTGTATTACATTTATTGGTTTGTGTATGTTAAGCCCTTCCTGTATTCCTGGGGTAAAACCTACTTGGTTGTGATGTATAATCTTCTTGTTGATTTGCTGCATTCCTTTTGTAAGTATATTATTGAAAATCTTTGCATCAGTGTTCATTAATGAGATTGGTCTATAGTTCTCCTTTTTGGTTGGGTCTTTCTTTGGTTTTAGTATCAGAATAATAGTTTTCTCCAGAATTGGGTTAGGAAGTATTGCTTCACTTTCAATTTGAGTGAAGAGCTTCAGGAGTATTGAAGTTAAATCTTTAAATTTCTTGTAGAATTCAGCCATGAATACATCAGGACCCAGGCTTTTATTTTGTTGGTAAGTTTTTAATCACTTTTTAAATTTCAATACCTGATATTGTGTTATTCAAAATTGTTATATATTATTGATTGGGCTTTGGTAGTTGATATACCTCTAGAAATCTATCCAGTTCCTCTATGTTTTCCATCATATGTTAATAAAGATTTTCAAAGTAGGTATTCATTATCTCTTGAATTTCCAGGGAATTTATAGTAATTTCTCTGTTTTCATTCTTTATGGCATGAGTTTGGTTTTTTTTCTGTTTCTTGGTAAGATTGGCTTGATGTTTATCAGTTCTGTTTGTTCTCTCAAAAAGTAGTTCTTTGACTCATTAATTCTTTCTATTTTTTTACTCTCTATTGCATTGATTTCTACTCTGATCTTTATAATTTCCTCTCTTCTATAAATTTGAGTTTGTCTTGCTCTTATTTTTCTAGAGGTGTAAGATGTAGCATTAGGTTGTTTATTTGTGCTTGTCTGTTTTATTGTGATGACAATATAATACTACATATTTCACTTTTAGGATCACTTTCATTGTGTCCCACAGGTTTCAGTGTGTTGTATCTGCATTTTCATTGAACTGTAGATATTGCTTATTTTCTTTTTTAATTTTGCCTTAACCCATTGATCGTTCAGGAGGTTGTTATTTAATTTCCATGTGTTTATGCAGGTTTTGCCATTTCATTTGCCATTAATCTCCAATTCAAGCACACTGTGGTCTGATAATATGCAAGGGATAATTTCAATCCTTTTACATTTACTTAAGAATGTTTTATGGGCTAATACATGATGTATTTTGGAGAATGTTCCATGCACAGCTGAGAAGTATGCATATTGTGATGTGGTTGGATTTAAAACCCTGTAAATATCCATTAAGCCCATTTGCTCACAGGTTTGATTTAGTTCTGTTATTTCTTTGCTGACATTTTGTTTAGTTGATCTTTTTGTGACAATAGAGTATTAAGTTCCCCTATTAAAATTGTGTTCTTGTGTATTTAGTTTTTCATGTGCATTAGTATTTCTCTTATATAGTTGGGTTCTCCTGTATTTGGTGCATATATATTTATAAATGTAAGCCCTTCCTCGTGAATTTTTCCACTAACAAGTATATAGTAATCTTGATCTCTTTTGCTCATTTTTAGTTTGAAGTTTACATTGTTTGCCAATAGAACAGCTACCACTGCTTTTTTTCTGGGCTCCTATCACATGGAATATTTTTTGTGATCCTTTAATTTCTAATCTATGAGTTTCCTTTTGAGACAGATGCATCTCTTGCATACAGAACACTGTGGGATCCTGTTTCTTGATCTATTCTGTCAATCTATTTCTTTTAATAGGTGAATTAAGACCACTTGCATTGATGGATATAACATATGCACTGGTTCATCTTTGTCATGTTATTTTCCTGCTGTTGTTTTTCTGCTTGCCCCACTTGCTTAATTGCCTGCTCTTTCTGGTAGTTTCTTTCTGTTGTTGTTCTGGAAATTGTAGTCATTTTTATCTCTATCTACTATGTCTTTCAATACTCTTTTTACAGTTGCTTTAGTGGACATAAATTTCTTCACTTCTTCCTTGTTATGGAAGCATTTTATTTCTCCATTAAATTTCAAAGAAAGTTTTGCAGGGTACATAAATCTGGGTTAAATGTTGTTTTCCTTCAGGGCTTGAAACACCCCAGTCCAAGCTCTTCTTAACTTGTGGGTTTGTGCTGAAAACTCTGCCATGATTCTAATGGGATCTCCTTGATAGGTGAGTCTTGTCTTTTCTCTAACAGCTTTTAATATTCTGTTTTTATGCTGTATGTCTGTAATCTTAATTATTATATGTCTGGGTTTAGATTTATGTTTTTGTGACTGTTTCATATTCTGTATTACTCATTTATCTGTATATCTGATTCCTTCAGCCGTGTTTGGGGAATTTTCTGCTATTACTTCATCAATTGTTTATTGATGTCATTCTCGTTGACTCCCGCATCTTCATTGATGCCTATTAATCTTTTTTTGCTTTTTGAATTATTATTATTTTTATTTTGAAGGTAGTAAAGTACAGCAGAATAAGACAGAACAAAGCCAACTAAGACAGTGTAGTGAAATTGGTACAGAACCTCACAGCAGGTTACCAGGATAACAGTAATACAGTACCAGTAATATTTTGTTTTCTTCCCAATAGTTGTTCTTTCAATCAGGTACAGCAAAATGGAAGGAAATACCAAACTTATAAAAACAGAATATGGAATAGAGCAATATTATTAATCAGAACAGAGCAAAACAGTGATAAAGATATTTGACTTCAAAGAGATGGTAGAAGGAAATCCCCCTTATTTGCTATATGGATACTCAGATCTCTAGATCCCAAATGCTAACAGGGGGTAGATGTTTGCTTCTTAGCCTGCATGCCTGAAGGCCCACAGCCACTTACCAGAGTGGTGAGCTGGCTGCTTTTTTCCCAGCATCCCAAATTCCAACACGGAACAGAGCTGAGGAAATGCTGAGGATTCTCGCTCTGGGGCAACTGTGGCTTGCCAGGCCCTGATGCCTATTAGTCTTATAATATTTCTCTTAGTATCATCTTGAAGCTGCTAAATTGTCATTTAATGCTGATTTTTAAAAAAATTTTTTATTATTTCAAATGCAGTGAAATACAACAAAACAAGAGAGAACTAAGCCAATTGAGACAGTGCTGTGGAATTTGTACAAAACGTCACAACAGATTACTGGGACAACAGTAATAGGTACCATAGTATATCTCATTATCTTCACAATAGTTGCTCTTTCAATCAGGCATAGCAAAATCAAGCCAAATATAGAACATTATAAAACTTATTAAAATATAATATACAATAGAGCTATACAATTAATCAGAACAAAGCAAAACAGTGACAACAATATTTGCCTTCAAAGAGATGGTAGAAGGAAATCCCCTCTATTTGCTATACTGCACATGGTCATTCTTCCAAGAGATGCTCAGACCTACAGCTCCCTTTTGCTAATGGATGGGGGAAGGGGGATGGGGGATGGGATATTTGATTCTCAGCCTGCACACCAGTAGGCTCATAGTGGCCCAACAGGGAGGTGAGCAGGAGGTAGATTGTTTTGTTTCCCAGTACCCTAAGTTCCAACATGGCACAGATCTTAAGAGACCCTTGTTGGTTCTCTCCCTGGGGTGTTCACCACTTGCCTGAGCCATGACTGCTTACCAGGGAGGCGGGCAGGTTGCTTGGATTCTGAGCACCCTAAGTTCCAACATGGCGAGGATCTTGGGAGATGCTGTCATGCCCCTTTGTTACTTTTAAAAGTTCTATCCTTTCAAGATCACTAGCTGTGATCCTGTCTGTAAGATCCAAAATTCTATCCATAGCTTCATTTAAACAGTTTTGCCAGCTTTCAGTAGAATGTTTTTATTTCTTGGATAACTCTTTGAATTTATTTCATGCATGAAATTTTTAATTGTTCAATCAAGGTTTCAATCAGTTTACCATGCTCCTGTACTTTTTTATCTATTTCTTCTCTAGTTATGCTGAGCAACTCCTTTACTAATGTTGTCATTTCTGCCTTTACCTAAGAAACTATTTCTAATTTGGTTTCCTATATAGCCTCATGGATTTGTGTCTTTATTTCACTTGCTATCTTTTCAGAGATTTTAGTTCTATGACTTTAAAGTCCTCCACTTCAAAGTCTCCTGTACTTGCTTCTGATGGACTGAGTGTTTGACATTGCAATTTGCTTTTTTATTTTGTCATTTTCATCTTTCTGGCTAATATTTAGTCTTTCAATCCCACTAGTCTCAACTGTCAGTAGTATGTATCTTAGGGTCCTACTGTGTGGTTGATGTTTGTCTGATTGCTGGAGGAGAGCCACAATGAAGAGGAGGGCCAGTCACCTGAATTCCTTCTGCAGGGCCTATTGGGCAAGCCCTATATTCTTCCTGGGCTGACTAGTCTAGGAGTATTGATGTAAGACAACCCTTAATTTATGCTGTTACTATGTCTTCAGGTTGTCCCAGGCCACCAGATCTCCCTGTCTACAGTGTTTGCCTTGGCTGAGACCCTGCTGTGTCACCAGGTGCCTCATAAGCTCTTCTAATTTTCTCCCGGTTGGGGGAGGCCTTATTGGCACTCACTTCAACCCACCTGATGGTCTCTGTATCAAAAAAGGACTCACTCACACTCTTTCCATTGTGGAGCTGGAGGGAACTTCGGTACTGCTCATGTTTATCTACTGACGACCTCTATTTTAGGGGCAAACTCACCACACTGATGGAAGACTGCTGAGGTCCTCTGGATGAGGGATTATTGAGTCTCTCATCGACCCAGAAAGGTTAATCCACTGCAGTTCAACATTCTGGGAGGAGGAGGTGCAGCTGAAGATCAACAGCAATATTAGGTTCAGGAGGTTGGGGTGGTCCCTGAGGGGTGGCTGGAGGTCCAGGGTCTGAGGGATGGCTAGGAGGGCAGGTGTGGAGCAGCCTGCCTTCTGGGCTGGAGATCTGGGGTCCATGGGGTGACTGGGAAGGCCAGTGCAGAAGCAGCCTACCTTCCAGGCTGGAGATCTGGGCTTTCATCAATATTTTTGATTATTAATATATATCAGTTGTTATCAAAGTCATTTGTTACATTTATTGAGATGACTCTGTAATTTTACCTTTACTTCTGTACAAATGGATGATAAAGATTTAACCTTACTTTTTGTGCATGGAAGATTCCTGGATTTATTGTATTGCCAATACTTTTAACATCATCAAATGCCCCTAATTTTAAAAATTTTTCTCCAGGTTAACTCTGAAATTTATGTAATTTTCCTGGTCATTGTTGGTGACAGATACATAACTGCAAGAGTTCAAAGACTTAGCCAGTTTAATTGAGAAACTTAACATCACACTACTCCTCCCACAGATATCAGGTCTATTTGTCAAATATCCCTCAGTGTAGATATATTTTCTCTCTTTTTATCTCCAATTTAATTGAAAAGTATTTCTGAAATATGAAGTATTGAGTGATATTTTCATTGTAGAATTACATCAATTATTGATGTAAATATTCACCATAAAAATAATATGGCTTTTAATTTACAGCTTTCTGTATGTACGGAAACACTTTCTTTCATGATTGTAGAGAAGTATTTTTCTGACTCTGGGTTGTGTTCTTACTATAATAGTGCATTCTTAGGACTTACAGGAACCTTCACATCATAGAGATATCATCTATGGGATCTTCACATTTCAACCAAAATTGCCTGAATCTTCTGTATAAAAGTATATCACAAACATAGTGGGTTTTACAATTATTGCTATTTCATAGTGGTAGAAATGAATTTAAGAGAGAAAGATTTGCAGCACTGATTGTTCTAACATGGCAAAACTGGAAGTAAAATTTCTCTTGTCACTAATTGCACTCATAAGAAATTCATTTTCATAACGTTATCTAGTCCTAATTATACTTGAAATATCAACCTTGTAGTGGTATCATATTAAGTGTTATGGAAGCTCTAACATAAGAAACATGAAATGTGGATTTGTGGACCAGGGCTAGAGAGAATAAGGCCACACCAGCAAGCAAGGTCAGTCTTGGAACCAACACCATGAGTGGGCCTTCCCAGACTGGAACAGATAGGACTTCTCAGACTGAAACAGACAGATCTCAGCCTCTTGTTGCTCAAGGGTGGACAAACAAGATGTACCAATCTCACCTCCTCCCCAGTGTAAGCAACTTGCTTATCTGAAGTGATGATAGCAATAGTGAAATGCAATTGGATGTCTGTGGTACTTTGCTGCTTCACTAACATTGCAGGTCACAGGCCAGTGGTCTGATCATAGTTTCAGAGGTTAATGGTACCCAGCATGATCTGTATGGGGTATTTCATTCTGAGATTTGCAGCCATTGTTGACACCCTGTGGTCTTACTCTGCAAGTCCTACTTTCATTTCCATTGTTTTGTTGTGTTGGGTTTTATTCTCTTTGGTTTAGTTATGTCAAATCCAATGATAGGGGCAGCTATTTCAAAAATAGCAAAATATATTATGGTACAAATTTAGAGTTACTACTGGTTGCTTTGAAGTCGTTAATTGCATTTATTGTTTTGTTTTTATTGTTTCTATTCTATTTGGTTGTGTTTGATTTTTACTGTCTGGAGTTATCTGCATCTATTTTGAAGACATCAAAAGATGTTAGTGTAACTACCAATTTTTTAATGTTTTCAAGTCCTGTATTTCTAACACTGGTTTATTTTAATTGGTTTTATTCTGTTTTATCCTCTTTAAAATAAAATAAAATCTGAAATGTGAAGGGATTCAGATGTGCATACATGTTGCTCAATGGGATTTTAAAGGTATTATATATTGCATCTTTTACTTAAGAAACTTTATGCTTTCTTTTTAGGTTTAAGCTAAAAAATTACAAACATAGCCTAGCCTTGCTTTTTGCTATCAAAGAGATCAACAATAACCCCCATCTTTTGCCCAACATATCTCTGAGATATGAGTTCCACAATGTCACACACAGTCAATGGAGGACATTGGAGCATTCCCTCATTTTGCTCACAGGGCAGTATGAGATCCCTAATTACACCTGCAGGAGAGAGAGCAAGTCAGTAGCAGTTCTTATAGGACCAACATGGGGAACTTCTGCCCAGATTGTGACACTATTGGAACTCCAAAAATTTCCACAGGTGAGGTTGGATAAATGGGAAGAGATAAAAGCTTGCCAATTTGGTGCTATTCTGTGCTACTTAATGAAGATAGAAGCAGAATCTTTGGCTTGTGCATCTCTCAAGATGTAAAATTTACCAACAAAGCAGTAGTGTTTCTTTATCCTCAGAACCTCACCTCACCAGCATTTATTATTAGTTGATATCTTGTTGATGGTCATTCTTTCTGAGACGCAATTTCAATGCTGTTTTTAATTTGTAGTTCTTGAATGACCAATGATTCTGAACATTTTTTTCCATATATTTGTTGTTTGAAATGCCTATTCATCTGAGAAATGAATACTGATTTCACTCACTTATTTTGGACTGGGCCTTTAAATTTCTAGCATCTGAATTTTTGCATTCTTTATATATTCTACACAATTACTCTCTTTCAAAGGAATAGTTTGTAAAATTTCTTTCCTTTTGATGGGCTGCTTCTTCACTTTATTTGTGGTTTCTTTTGCCATACAGAAGCTTTCTAGTACGAAAAGATCCCAGTTGTTGATTCTTTTTTTATTTAAAGAAAAAAAATGAAACAGAAAGAGGGTAGAAATAATACATAATTAAAAAAACAGTAAGAAATCACTAGTTCATAATTACATATTTTTCTTATAGCAGTAGTTGTTCAAGTTACAAAAGTAAAGCATATAAAGTGGACATTTAAACAGTGAGACTACAATCAGTTCTGTTCATCTATCCAACAAAAACTTAGTAATATGGGTTATCAATCCTACACACTTAAACATACATTCAGTTATAACCTTTAGAATACTTTCTTTTCCTCTTTTTTTTTACAATAACTAAAATCAATTCTCGTAAACTGTTTAGAAGTTCTACACATGTATAAGTCTCTACATTTTTACCTATCCTTTCTGTGTTAGAGGGAAAAACAAATCATAACAAGTCAACAAAACAAATTCCTAGAAAAACTTGAAAAGGACATATAAAACCACAATACTAAGTGATCTATGGTAGTTACTATGATTTCTCTTGTTATTTTCAATACAATTGTCCATATTATCAGGCATAGTATAATTAAACATAGCAATATATAGCACTATTAATAAAAACCAAACATTGGAGACATTATAGGACTTCAAAGGCAGTTAATAATGAAACCAGAATGGGTATCCTATTGAATCTTATCGTCTTCAGAGTAGTTGCCTCTGTCCTCAGACTTGAGACTATCAAGCAAAGCAGACTCGAATTAAATAAGTAGCCACTGACTGAAGTTGCTTCAGCTGTCTATTCAAGCCTGTCCTGCCCAACTCCAATAGGTCATCTAGCCTAGTCGGTCATCCCTCTCGGGGGAACCCAGTTCCCATCACTCACCAAAGTCTGTGCAGCTCGGTTCGCTATTTCCACTCCCTGTTGCAGCGCGTCCTCACGCCAAAGATCTGGGGCTCACTAACACCCGCTCTCTGCAGGGCCGCAGCCTCAGCTCAATTGTGAGTTGCCTGACTCTGAGATGCACCCAGTACAGCAATGGGAGCATGCCCAGCTCCAGCCCTCCATCCATGCTTCTTTTTAAATTTTTTTTCCTTTTCTTTTTCCTCAGTTTCTTCCTGGGTCATGAGAATGCCTCTCCTTTCATCTGGTCTTCTCCATGGTGTTAAATTCTAGCATCTGTGTTTTTCTCAGAGAGGCTCTGTATCATGCTACCTATCAATCAATCGGCAATCTTTTGGCTCTATATCCAGTTGTTGATTCTTTGTAATATTTCTTGTACAATTGGGATTTTGTTCATAAAGTCTTTGCCTATAACAGTATTTTCAGGATTTTTACCTGCTCTATGTACCAGCTTGTTTCAATTATCTACTTTAATATTTAATTTCTACCCATTTTGATTTTACTTTAGTTCATGTTGAGAGATATGGATATAATTTTAATCCTTGGTATATGGAAAGCCAATTTTCATTGCACTATTTACTGAAGAAGCTACCTGTCTTCTAGTGAAGATGTATTGTGCTTTTAGCAAAGATAAGGTAGCTGGATGTGCTTGGAGGTGATTCTGTATCTTCTATACTGTTCCATTAATCCTCAGGTCTGTTTTTGTTTGTCATTACCATGCTGTTTTCACAATAGATTTGTAATATGACTTCCACTTGGGCATTGTTATGCCCCTTGCCTTGTCATTTTTGCCCAGATTTGCTTTCGGTACTGTAGGTCACTTGTGGTTTCACATGAATTTTAAGATTGTTTCCTCTAGTTCTGTGAGGCATGCTGTGGGTTTTTTGAATGGCATGGCATTAAATCTGTATATCAAAGCTTAGCAAGTAAGGCCATTTTCACTATACTGGCTCTTACTCAAGAACAGGAGATATATTTCCATTTTTTAATATCTAGTTTGATCTCCTATATGACAATATCGTAGTTTTCAGGGTATAGGGTTTTTACTTCCATTGTTAGATTGATTCCTAAGTACTTTGTCTTATTTGATACTTTTGTCAAAATTGTGGTTTTCCCAATGTCTCTTTCAGTGATTTTCCTTTACAGGAATATTATTGATATTTGAATTTTGATGTATCCTGCTATGTTGGCAAATTTGTTTATTAATCCTAGGAGTCTCTTGGTTAAGATTTTTGAGTCTTCTATGCAGAGTATCATGTCATCTGCAAGAAATCATTAGTTAATACTTCATCTGTTTCTGTATTCTTTTTCTTTCTTTTTCTTGTCTAATTGTTCTGGCTACTGTCTATAGAACTATACTGAGTATGAATGGTGATAGTGGACATCCTTGTTATATTCCTTATTTTAGAATGAAATTTTCAGTTTTAAATCAGTTAATGAGATATGGGATATTGATTTGTCATTTTTTTTTTTGGTTACTGGGGATTGAATTCATGACCTCACACTTGTCAGGCCAGTGCTTATACCACTGAGCAATATACCAAACCACTTATAGATGATTTTTATCAGATTGGGACAAAGATCTTTTATTCCAATTCTCTGTAGTTTTTTTTTTAAATCATGACTAAACATTGAAGTTCACCAAATTTTTTTTTTTTTTTTGCTTCTTGGAATGATGATTCATTTTTTTGTTCTTTGGTATGTTGATGTTGTGTACGAAATTTATTGATTTCTATTTGTTCAACCAACCCCATGTCATCAGGATGAGTGCAACTTGGTCATCATGTGTAACCTCCTTGTGGATTTGTTCTAGCCTGTTTCTCAGTTTGTTTTTGAGAATTTTTGCATCCATGTTGATTAAAAAATTTCCCCATATTTTGTTTTAATTTTCAATTTCATTAAAGAGTTTGAGGAGTAATGACAGATCTTCTCTTAAGTTCTTATGTATCCTTATGCATCCTACAAGTTCTGCTGTGTTGTGGTGGCATTATAATTGCATTGCAGAAACTGTCTAATTTCTTCTTTAATATGTTACCCATTGGTGGTACAAACACCAGAGAAATCTTAAGGGGATTCCTCCCCCCAAAAAACTAAAAGTGAATGTTGCATTTGATCCAGATATTCCACTACTTTATATTTTATCAAAAGAATTAAATACCTCATACTGCATACCTCAAACATAAATGCACATTATTGCAGTATAGTTTATAAGAACTAAATCTTGAGAACTCTAGGTACCAATTAATGGATAAAGAAGATGTGGGGAAAAAAGATGTAGTTGTTATCTACAGTGAATTAATAGTTCACTATAGAGAAGAATAAATTTTAGATATTGTTAGGTAAGTGGTGGCACCTTGAGACTATAATTTTAAGTGAAATAGATGTGCCATATATGTTTAAATATCATATTATTTCTCTTGTTTGAGAAAAAGTAAAATAAGGACAGAAATGAATGATAGACATTGGGAAGTAAGAGTTAGATGTTCACATGGGAAGTGGAATAAAGGAGAGGAAGGGAAGGAAGGAAATGAAAGAAGGGGAAACAACAAAAAACAATGAAAGAAAAAAATGGAAACTATTTTATTGTAAATGATGAGGAGGGTTGGGGGATAGAGAGGACAATGGGTTTAACATATTAAGATATACTGTGTAGAGGTAAAACTCCACAAGATGAACATGGTGAAGTTACAAATATGTATTTATAAAAAAATTAGAAAATGCTTAAAATGTATAATCTAAAATAGTGGGTAGAAAGAATATAGAATAGGTCAGTAATATTTTAACTGTTTATAACTATGAGGAAGAAGGAAGCAGAGAAAGATGTTTATGGGAAGCCTATATCTAATTAAATGTTTTTGTAAGATTCTTAAAGTGTGAGGTAATTAAAAATGTTGAATTAACAAATATCCCTTTCTATCACTTTCAATGCTTGGTTCATATCCTTCTAATCTGAGGTTGTGCTTTATATCAGTATCTCCATTGTTATAATTTCAATATTCCTTTGCTTGTAGCTGACCTTTGGCCCTTTTGAACCTAAGCTCAGTGACAATGGGCAGTTTCCCTCTCTCTATCAGCTGTCTCCTAAAGATACATCTCTAGCTCTTGGTATGGTCTCATTAATGCTTCATTTCAACTGGACATGGGTAGCAGTGGTCAGTGCAGAGGGTCAGAAGGGTCTTCAGTTTCTCACACACTTGAAGGAAGAGATGGACAGGAACAGAATATGCATAGCATTTGTAAAAATAGTTTCATTAAATGACATACCACAGTCATCAAACAGCCCAATGCATGATTTATGGATCAGAGAAAGATCACCAGAAAATGTTGTTATAATATACTTTGATACTAATAGTGCATGTGATATTCAGTTTTACAGTGGAAAATATTTAGTGACACGGAGAGTCTGGGTCACAAACTCACTATGGCATCCTGCCACTGTTGAGAATAATTTCACAATGGACTCTTTCCATGGAGCTCTCATTTTCTCAAAGCAATATGGTGAGACTGCTGGCTTTAAAACCTTTATCCAGAGAGTAACTTCTTCAAAGTACCCAGAAGATATTTACCTCAATATATTTTGGTTCATGAACTTTGACTGTACTTTATCTAATTTTGACTGTACATTGAAGAACTGCCCCCCTAATGCTACTCTTACATGTCTGCCTGTGTATCATTTTGACCTGGCCATGAGTGAAGAGAGTTACAATATATACAACGCCTTGTATGCTGTGTCCCATGCCCTCCACGAGACACTTCTTCAAGTTCAAATGCAACCAAGCAAGATTGGAGAATTGAAGGGATTTTCCCCCTGGAAGGTAATAGCTTTTGAAATGGATGGCAGATATTGACACCAATGTGTTTACCTTAAGGAGTTCCACAGAAGTGCAAGTGACGCAGATTAGAATACTTTATAAAAAACATGTGATTCTGTGTCAGTTTCATTGTCAAGGAACAGTAGCAGTCTGAGTGGAAATGGTTACTAAGAATAAGGAGACTCTGCCAAGGGGAAATGAGACACAAATCATGGTAAAAGTTCCATGTTCCACAGGATTTCAGTCAGTATAATGTTCACCTAATGTTTTCAACTAAGAAAATCTGAAATTTTCTTGTGGAATTTTAAAGACAGTAGGAAACATTGTATTCCTTTATGAATTATACAAATATGCATACATATGTAAAATGGTAATAAGAACTGAATTGCAGATATTGTTTAGATTATTGTTGAAAACTATTTTTCAGGAATATCCTCTAGGCACAATAAGGCAGAATATGGCTGTGGTAACCTTTCCCTGTACAGGTGAAGTATTTCTCATTTTTAACACTGCTTACATGGGCTTCATTGCACCATTTTTAAAGACATTGATATTTTTGAAACATTATGATACTTTAGATTTCCATGTCATTTTACTTGTTCTACTTTACCTGATGAATATGCAAAACTTTCATTTTAAAACAGGTTTGAAGAAAAATAAAAAACTTTCCATTCCAGATATTTATAGGATTTTGGATCTCTTGTAGTTGCACCACTCTCTGAAGGAACTTCAATTTACCAATCCTGTGGGAGACCAAGTGGACATGGATGAGCAAAAGAAAATGACTGCAGATTATGACATCCTCAACTATTGGAATCTTCCAGAGGGTCTTAGACTTAGCATGAAAGTAGGACTGTTTTTCCCACATGTTCCACATAGTCAACAATTTTCTTTAAATGAGGATGTGATAGAGTGGGCTACGGGAATTACAGAAGTAATTTAGATGTAATTGTAATGGAGTTCACTAAATGGCAAAATTGTGCTGTATTTTGTATGTGCATTAGCTTGGGAAATATTCATGTGAGGAACCTAGAAAGTTTCATTTCAGTTTAAAAATTTCTAATTTATTTTATGCCTACACAATTTACTGTATCCCTAAAATTCTGAAGTAGTAGATAAAAGTCCAAGAATTCGCCAACACAAGTATGATTTTCCTCTGACTCCCTGATCTGTGTGCAGTGAGAACTGTGACCCTGGACTCTAAAAAATCCCCTCAGGAGGAAAAGGCTGCCTGTTCGTTCTTTTGCACTCCTCGCCCAGTGAAATCTCCAATGAAACACGTAAGTTCATGCCTTCCACAGTGATTCTCCATTTCTCATTTATTCTACCTTCTGCCTAGAAAATGGAAAGTAAATGAAAAGCTTGCTAAAATATAACTCCTCTTTCTTTAGTGTCTGACTTAATTGTTGTACCCAATCCAATATCCCCTGCCATTATAAAGTAGCTTGGTGTAGGATTTTAAATTAACCAATTGGTTTTGTATGTTTAATTTGTGAGCTGGAACAAGGCCTAGACCCATTGTCTGAAGATAGACAGTGGCCTCATAGTAAGCAAAACTCTATGAATCACTGGTCTTGGCTGAGACTTGTAGCGACCTATAATGTGGTGATTCCTCAAAGTGTAGGATAAGGCCACAGCTAAGGATGCCTGAATCCCACCACAGGTAACTAAAGAAAGACTTCTGCTGTAGGCATTTCATTCCTGTAGTGAAAGTAAACCTGTAGACTTTCTCCTAAGATAGTTCCCCTAAATTAATATAAGATACTTCTTGTTTTCTTTAAAAATTTTATTTTACTGAGAATAAAACAAAAGAGGACAGAATAAAGTAGATCAGAACAGAACAATGCAAGCAACACAACACTTCACAACAAGACAATTGGATATCAACAGTACCTACCATAATGTCTTTTTCTTTGAAATAGTTGAGCATAGCTTCATACAAAATAATATCAAGCATAACAAAATAGAATAAAACCATTCAAGAGAATGAAAGTATTACAATACATTCTGAACCAAATAACAGAAAGTTAACAATGGCTACTATAATCTCATTTCCCATAAAAATTTGTTTATGCTATCATACATATTGAAATCCAATAAGACACAACATGATAGAACCAATAGTAATAGAACAAAAGCATGTTAGGGCTTCAAAGCCAGATGATATTAAATCAGCAATGAATGCCATAATGTCTTATTTCCTTCAAAGTAGCTGTGCATACCATCACACATAATAGGGTTGAACAAAACAGAATACAACCATTACAACCATTGAATGAAAACATTATAAGACTTCAAAGCAATATAATGGGGAACCATGACTACCATAAAAGCTTCTGTACTTTTACCATTTCTTACAGTAGGGAGACTATACAGTATCTATACATGTGACTTTGATTTATTTCATTTATGAGTATGGTCTCAAGTTGCACCCATTTACTTATAAATATCTCAATGTAATCATTCTTTATAGCTGAGTAGTACTTCATTGTATAAAAGTACCACAATTTTTTTATCCATTCCTCAGTTGATGGACAATTAGGTTTTTTCCAAGATCTATTACAAATTATGCTACTATAAACATGGGTACACATCTACCACTGTGGTATGATGATTTCAGTTCTTCTGGGAATATGCCTAGGAGTGGAATAGCTGGGTCAAATGGGATCTCCAACCCCAGCTTTTTGAGGAATCTCCAGACTGACCTCCACAGTGATTGCAAAGTCTACACTCTCACCAACAGTGCAGAAGAGTTTTTTTCCCCCACAGCCTCTCCAGCATTTGTTGTTGGTAGTTTTGTTGATCCTGGCCATTCTTTCTGGAGTGAGATGGAATCTCAGTGTGGTTTTAATTTGCATTTCTCTAATGACTAACGATGATGAATATTTTTTCATGTACTTATTTGCCATTCATATTTCTTCATCTGAGCACTCTTTGTTCATCTCAGATGCCCATTTTCAGATTGGGTCTTTGAATTTTGGGGGTCTGATTTTTTTTCATTCTTTATAAGTTCTAGACAGAAGTCCTTTGTCTGAAGGATTGTCTACTAAGATTTTTTTTCCCAGTTTGTGGGTTTTCTTTTCACTCTGATGGAGATTTCTTTGAACATACAGAAACTCTTTAATAAGACATGATCCCAGTTATTGATTCTGGGAAGTATTTCCTGTGCAGTTTGATTCTTGTTCATGAATTCTCTACCAACCCCTATGTCTTCAAGATTTTTACCTACTTTGTCTTCCAACAGATGTAGTGTTTCTGCTTTAATGTTTAGATCTTTGATCCATTTAGATTTTAGTTTAGCACATGGTGACAGACCTGGGTCTAATTTTAGTTTTCAGCATACGGAAAGCCAGTTTTTCCAGCACCATTTATTAAAGAGACTATCATTCTTCCAGTGAACATGCTTGGCCCCTTTATCAAAGATAAGGTGGCTGAGTGTGTTCATAGTTGTATCTTCTAGTCTATTCCATTAATCTTCAGGTCTGTTTTTATTCCAGTACCATGTTGATTTTATTATGATAGCTTTGTAGTATAACTTCAATTCAGGGATTGTGATGCCTCCTACCTTGGCTTTGCTGCTTAGAATTGCTTTTGCTATTCTAGGTCTCTTCTGGTTCCAGATGAATTTTAGGAGTGATTTCTCTAGATCTATGAGGTATGTTAGTGGTATTTTCATTGAGATTGCATTGAATCTGTATAACAATTTTGGCAGAATGGCCATTTTCACAATATTTTTTCTTCCTATCCATGAACAAGGGATGTCTTTCCATTTTCTGAGGTCCTCTTTGATTTCTTTTTTCAGGGTATTATAATTTTCCCTGTATAGCTTTTACTTCTTTCGTTAGATTAATTCCTAAATATTTGATATTTTGGATGTTAGTGTGAAGGATATGATTTCTCTTAATTCTCTCTTGGTGATTTTGTTGTTATTGTATAAGAATGCTACTGATTTTCCAGTATTGACTTTTTATCCAGCTACATTGCTGAATTTATTTATTATATCTAGGAGTCTTTCAATGGAGTTTTGGGGGTCTTTTATGTAGAGTAGCATGTCATCTGCAAATAATGATAGTTTAACTTCCTCTTTTCCTACATTTACTCCATTTATTTCTCTTGTTTAATTGCTCTGGGTAATATTTTCAGAATTATGTTGAATAGGAGTGGAGACAAGGGACATCCTTGTCTTATGCCTGATTTTAAAGTAAAGGCTTTCAGTTTTTGGCCATTTAATATGATGCTGGTTGCTGATTTGTCATAGATGGCCTTTATCATATTGAGGTAAAGACCATCTATTCCAATTCTCTGTAAGGTTCTTATCATGAACAGGTGTTAGATCTTATCAAAAGCTTTTTCTGAATCTATAGAAATGATCATGTGGTTCTTACTTTTGACTCTATTGATATGGTGAATTACATTTATTTATTTATGTATGTTGAACCATCCCTGCATGCCTGGGATGAATACCACTTGGTCATAGTTGTATAATCTTCTTGATGATTTGCTGCATCCTGTTTGCCAATATTTTATTGAGAATTTTTTCATCTATGTTTGTTAGGGACATTGGCCTGTAGTTCTCTTTTTATTTGGGTCTTTTGTAGGTTTGTGTACTAGAGTAATATTTGTCTCCAGAAATGACTTAGGGAGAATTGCTTCTCTTTTGATTTCATCGAACAGTTTCAGGAGTGTTAGCATTAAGTCTTTATTGTATTCTTGTAGAATTCCACAGTGAATCTGTGTGGGCCTGAGCTCTTCTTTGCCGATAGGGATTTAATTACATTTTCAATTTCCTTAATAGATATTGGGTCTTTCAGAAGTTTTACATATTCTTGATCCAGCTTTGGTGGTTCATATGTTTCTAAGAATCTATTTCTTCTGCATTATCGAACCTATGAGAGTAGAGATTTTCAAAACAGATGGTCATGATCTTCTATATTTCCATAGAGTCGGTAGTGATTTCACATTTTTTATTCCATATTGCATGAATTTGAGTCTTTTCTTTTCTTTTTTTTAATTAGTTTGTCTAGGGGCTTATAAATTTTATTTATTCTTTCAAAGAGTCAACTCTTTGATTCATTGATTCTGTTGTTTTCTTAGTCTCTATTGCATTAATTTATCCTCAGATCTTTATAATTCTCTCCATTCTTTTGGCTTTGGGCTTGGCTTGCTTTTCTTTTTCTAGATGTTTGTGTTGTAGTATCAGGTTATTTGTTTGTGTTTTTTCTGTTTTCCCAATGTGGGAATGCAGTGCAATAAGTTTTCCTCTGAGGACTGCTTTTATTGCATGCCACAGATTTTGGTAAATTGTAGTTGTATTTTCATTTGCTTGTAGATGTTGTTTAATTTCTTCTTTAATTTCCTCTGTGACCCATTGATTACTCAAGAGTGTATTATTCAATTTCCATATGTTTGTGGGGTTTTTGAAGTTTCTTTTATCATTAATTTCTAGTTTCATAGCACTATGATCCGATAATATGCATAGGACAATTTCAATTCTTTTGCATTTACTTAAATGTGTTCCATGATCCAGGATATGGTTTATTTTAGAGAATGTCCCATGTGCTTCTGAGAAGAATGTATATTCTCATGTTGTTGGATGGAACACTCTGTATACATGTATCAAATCCATTTTTTCACAAGTGTGATTCAGTTCTGATATTTCTTTGCTCATTTTCTGTCTAGTTGATCTGTCCCTTTGTGTCAATGGCATGTTAAGGTCTCCTGTTCTAATTGTGTTATTGCTTATTTGATTTTTCATTTCTGTTAATACTTATTTTGTATAGCTGGGTGCTCTGGAATTTGGTGCATATATATTTAAGATTGTTATCTCTTCCTCTTCAAGTTTTCCCCTAAGTAGTATGTAGTGAACTTCTTTATCTCTTCAGACCATTCTTAGTTTGAACTTCACATTTTATGCAAACAGAATAGCTACCCCCACTTTTTTTTTGAGTTCCTGTTGCATGGAATATTATTTTCCATTCTTGGACTTTCAGTGTATGAATTTCCTTTTGAGTTAGATGGGTTTCTTATGGTTGGACATTTTTTCTTGATCCATTCTTCCAGTCTCTTTCTTTTAATTGGTGAATTGAGGCCATTTACATTAATGGTTATAACTGTTATATATCATTTTATTGTTGTTATGTTATCTTTCTGCTGTTGTATCTTTACCTTTCCATTCTGTTTGTCTTTCTTGCTTAGTGGTTTTTTCCTATGTGTATCTAGAATGTCTTTCAGTATTCTTTGCAGGATTGGTTTGGTGATCATGAAGTTCTTCAGCTGTTCTTTGTCATGGAAGTATCTTATTTCTCCATCCATTTTGAAGGACAGTTTTGCAGTGTACATCAGTCTGGGCTGGAGGTTGTTGTCCTTTAGGATCTGTAATATTTCACTCCATGCTCTTTTTGACTTCATTGTTTGTGTTGAGAAGTCTGCTGTGATTGTGACAGGTTTTCTTTTGTAGGTGATCTGTCTTTTCTCTCTAACAGCTTTTAATATTCTGTTCTTATGTTGGATTTCTGGGATGGTTATTATTATGTCTGTGTGTAGTTTTATTTTGGTTATGGCTGTTTGGAGTTCTATATACTTCACTAATCTGAATGTCAGTTTCCATTCTTGTGTTAGGGAAATTTTCAGCTATTACTTCTTTAAATAGCTTCTTGATATTATTTGTGTTGTCCCCTTCTTTTTCATTTTTCCCTATTAATCTTATGTTGTTTTCTTTGCATCATCTTGCAACTGTTAAATTGTTATTTCCTGATTCCTTGTTATTTTTAAAAGATCTTTCCTTTCCTGTTCACTAGCTGCAATCTTATCTTTGAGGTCTGAAATTCTATATTCACTTTCGTTGAGGCACTTTTGGCAACTTACAATAGAATTTTTGATTTCCTGTATATCTCTTTGAATCTGCTTTATGTATTCTGTTTGTTTCTTATACTGTTCATTGAGGGATTCTATCTGTTTCCTTTGTTCCTCTAATATTTTAGCTGTGTCTTCTTTAGATGCATTCACTGTTTCTTTCACTACTTTTATCATTTCTTCTTTTACCTGGGAGATTATTTCTGATTTGAGTTCCTTCATGGCTTCCCGTACTTGCTTTTTTATTTCAGTTGATATCATTTCAGGTATTTCAGGTGTATGACGAGTATTTTCTTCTATGTACGTGGCTCTCAGGCTTTCTTGGGTTTGGCTGGAGGTTTGAGTTTGCATTTTGGTCTTTCATTTTTTCATTTTCCTATATTTCTGTGTTTCGAGTGATGTCCCAAAACTTTCCCTGGGTGTTTTGAAATCACCTCCTGCACCCTCAGCTCCTGGGACTCACGGGCATTGTCTCCCCTTGTGGTGCAGGCCTGGTTCCCCTGGTTGAATGAAGGTCACTGGGGGGTGGTGCACTTAAGTCAGTGAAACCTTTCCAGTCTAGTCAAGTGTTCTAAGGGGCTGGGTGCACACCCTGGCACCATGGGTAATGGTCCCAAACTATCCCTGGGCTAGTGCCAGGAAGTTGGAACTCCCCTCCCATTGGGGGCCTGGCTTTTCTCTCAGTGTGGGCCTAACTCCCCTCTCAGCATGGACCTGGTCCCCTGGTTGAATCGCGATACTTCTAAATTAACACAGTCTGTTACTTGGAAAAGTCCTTAAACCCCAAGTTCCTAATCAGTTTCCTGCATTTTCTACTCTATCCCCTTCCTTCCTTGCAAACCAAATAAATCATGGCTGTCCAGAGAAGTTCCTAGTCTCAGCCCCTAAAATCTTGTATCCTCCTAATGTGTTTGGATCCTTCTGGAGCCCTAAAATCATACCACTTGCCTCATTTATTTAAGCCTTCTCCATTCACTCATTTGGAAGGTTCAGTCCCTGATACTTTTGTCCCTTTAACATTGCTTGATTAGTTTTTCTATAATCATCAAAAGGGCTGTTTTCACTATACCCCATTTGTAAATAATTCCATCATGTAAATTTCATCATCTTCTTAGTTTTCAATGCAGTTTTAGTAAGTACAATGTTGCAGGAAAATTACCAAGTCAAAGTCAAAGGAAGATGTGGCACTGAAGAGATAAGGCCATGTTTAATATTTATGCCTACATTGTGGACTCTTGAATTGTTATGTGAGGGGACTTTGGAATCATTCCTCAAAGACAACAGTGCCAAATTCACAGACAGCTTGGTTTATGTAGCATTTAGAAATGGGAATTACAAAGCAAGGGATAAAATATTACACAATTGATTACAAGTAATAACTCATATATTGACATGTAGGATAGTCTTGACAGATTTGTTGAAACAAAGAAATTCTTTATCAGAATATAGAAGCATTCTGGAAACATGGGGAGGGGGCTGTTTCAGGGTGAGCATAGTTAAAATGTCCTTGACTAGCTTAGGGTTCTTTAAGGTATAGAAAATTACTCTGACTCAGTACTTATGAGAGGTGTGCAGCTGGGATTTAGACTCCATCAAGGCTAATTGAATTCAGGAGCCCAAACCTGCCCAGAAACTTTCATTTGCTACCTATCTATGAAACACCTACATGTTTGCTACTTCATGAATATGTGCCCCAAGAACAACACTTCACCTTTTATGATACATGTAGACCACAATGAGCATATGAGATTTGCATATTTTTTCTTTCCAAGAATCTAACACTATTTCAACACAGTTCAAGTGCTCAGAGTTTTGAGTTTTGTTTTAAAAAATGTCTTTCCACTATAACATAGTAGACATGACCTCATTTAGGAGGTGTCATGCCAGATTCTCCAGAAACTCAGAGGTGTGCAGAGGAGACAATATTCAATTGCAGGAAATAAAATTAAAACCATGAATCTGCTATAATGTTTTTCCATGTAAGGAAATGACTGGGTTTAATAGGTGATACTATATACAATATATTACAATAACATTTTATTTCTTTTTTGGTGGTTTTTTTTGAGGCAGATTCTGTCCAAGATGTACATGTTGGGCTTTAACAGACTGTGTATCCCATGCTTACTTTGAGCTCATAGCAACCCTTCACTCAGCCTTCTGAGTTCTGCAATTTTAGCTGTTTCCCACCACATCCAGTAAAAATAAGGTTTCCAATTTCACTAAAAAGTAATGTTACCATCATATCTGACCAGTGAGGGGAACATAAATTCTCAATAAGGTCAACAAATGTGTCAAAATGGCACATTCCAACTTACATTCTATTCAAAATAGCTAGATGAAGATTTGATATGATTAAAACATGGAAGGATAGTTGAGACATGGAATGCAGAATGCAGACAGAACCAATTCTGTATCACAATTACCATGTTGTGAATACTTGTATTTGTTATTTTAAATCATGACAGGTTGTAATCACATCTCTATTTGGGCTTTTTTATTTTTTGGTCACTGATATGTAACTTACAATATCTCAATGTATAATTTCTATATTTTGGAAATGTGCAAAAATTTATATTTTATATGATGCAGTTAATTTGCATATCATATAAAAATATTTGCATTTGTTGGTATATATTTTATTCTGCTTTGTTATATAGTAGGTCCATTATATATGTATCATTTACACATAGAACAAGTGCACACAACAACAGTTCTCTTATGTTTTAATAAATAATATCCTCTAAATCATAGTTGCTAGAAAAGAAGTTAACAGAAATTAAAACTGTTAAAACTGAAAATATCATTCATTAAACATTGTGATCTGAAGCCAAAATTACCTTAGGAGACATATATATGGCTAAGCTGAAATTTTACATCTGAAATATTCAGCACAAAAAAGAAATGGGATAGAAAAGGAAATGATGAAAGTGGAAGACAAGAAATAACAGGGATATAGGGGAACATAAATGTCTTTAAAAACAAAATTAAAAAGTTGATTTTAGTAATATGATAAAATTAATAACCCTTAGTGAAAGTGATCAGAAAGTAAAAAAAGTAATTTGCAAGACAGATAATACAAACACTGAGAACAGACACATCTGAAATAAATGCAAAGCATTTTGTAACAAAATATAAATAACTCTATATCAGTGTTCTTGCAAATTCAAATGAAATTCATTAATTTACAGATACCCAACAAAATTGTACAAAATAGCACATCTAAAAAAATCTGAATCCATAAGATATTATTTAAAACATTCAAGAGAGCACCATTACTAAATTACTCAAACTATTTCATATAAAGAGACATGGGACAATCTGCATTTCATGAGTAAACATGCCCTATGCTACTCAGGTGTGACAATGAAAAATCAAACATCACAGCAAACTTCTTGACTTTTGTTTTATCTTTGCTTGAGACAGGGACTTGTTTTGTAGTTCAGGATGCCCTTGAAGTCACTACGATCCACAGACTGGTCTAGAATTTTCAAAAATCCTCCAGCCTCAGCCTCCCAAGTGCTGAGATGAAAGGTTGAGCACCCACTCCTGGCTTAAAACTTTCCTTCCTAAATCAAAAGCTCATTTCCTGTTTTAATTTGTGCTATAGATTAAGGAGGGTGCATTGTGGAAAAATTTTTCTTACCTGATATAACTCAAGAAATTGGATTCTAGAAATAACATAGCAAATGTCAAAAAATGAATTCATATATAAAGAAACTGAATGCTTACCTACAACTTATAAGTAAATGATAAGAGATTTTAATAAATTATGAATAAGATGAAACTTTGTTACTGCCACAAAAATACTGACAGAATCATTCAACATTGTAAACAAACATGACGCAGGACTGCCTCAATTCACAGGCTCCTACCACATGGTCTTGTAGAAATGACAGCTGATCAATAATGTCAGGAAAACAAATAAAATCAACAGATATTTGGAAAGAAAAATCATAGCAGTGCTATTTTGCAATGATAGCAGTGTTCAAGTGTAAAACCAGGTAAAGTAATCATTAATGGAACTGATTGCTGATTGAATACCAGGATAATATGCAAATAACTCCTTCATCTCACCTGAGAATTTGAATTTTAAAAGATATTTATTGTATCATAAGCTATGAAACATTTAGAAAGAAATTGTGAAGTGTTTGGAAGTTTCTATCAACATATACATAACAGGAAAATATTAAGAACAGTAAAACTGATAGGTGTTGTTAACTGGTATTTCTGGGTCAAAAGGGTCAATAATTCTAAGATATTCATACATTAGACCATCACACTGATATACCAACCTATTGCAATCAATGTTCCACTATGCTTTTGGTAAAACCTGCAAATATTCAGAGAAATTAATACTCATAAAATGTCAAGGGATATATTTATTTCCCTGGAACCTAGAAAATGTAGCTCATGGTGATTTCAGTGAGTGTGCCCTCTATGAATAAACATTGAGGTTACTGTTTAATTTATACAGGTAGATCTTTAACAGTTCATGAGGATGGAAACATTTTCTCAAGAAAGAAACCATAAAAATGGAGAATAAATATTTTGCTGTTGAGTGCAATGTAAAGAAGAAACACAGTACTTATTTAAACTTACTGGGGATATAAAAACATAAGAGAATAGTTAGGTTCAACTAGTTGCAGGATACTGTTTTACACAGAGGCTCTGACTAATGGTGAACTACAGAAACTGCACTGAGAAAACTTGCATTTTTTTATTAGATATGAAGCAATGTGTGAAATGTCTAGACCATCGGTATGCCAACATTCAGAGAAATTGCTGTCTCCAAAAAGTTGTGACTTTTCTGGTTTATGGAGATCCTTTGGGGAAGGCTCTGGCTGGCATAGCCCTGAGTCTCACTGTCATCACAGCTACTGTTCTTGGGCCCTTTGTGAAGCACCAAGACATTCCTATTGTCAAAGGCAACAACCAGACTCTCAGCTACACCCTGCTAATCTCCCTCACCTCCATTTTCCTCTGCTCCTTACTCTTCATTGGCTGCCCCAGCACAGTCACCTGCATCCTCCAGCAGATGTCATTTTCAGTTGTCTTCACTGTGGCTGTTTCCACTGTCTTGGCCAAAACTCTTATTGTGCTGTTGGCCTTTAATGTCACTGCTACAAAAGGCAAAAGGATGAGGCAGCTGCTGGTATCAGGGGTAGCAAACTACATTATCCCAATCTGCTCCCTAATCCAACTCACCCTTTGCACACACTGGATGGGGACAAACCCACCTTACATTGACACAGATGCACATTCTGAACATGACCACATCATCATCGTGTGCAACAAGGGTTCCTTTACTGCCTTTTACTGTGTCCTGAGATACCTGGGCTCCCTGACTCAGCTTCACAAAGGCTTTTCTAGTCAGGAACCTACCTGATGCATTCAATGAAACCAAGTTCCTGACATTCAGCATGCTGGTGTTCTGCAATGTGTGGGTCACCTTCCTCCCCATGTACCACAGCAGCAAGGGGAAAGTGATGGTGGCCATGGAGGTCTGCATTTTGGCCTCTGGTTCAGGGCTGCTGGGCTGCATCTTTGTGCTTGAGTGCTACATTATTTTGTTCAGACAAGAGAGAAATTCTCTGCATGTATTCAGAGATAAAACACTTTCTGACAGAAAGAAACCTTTTTAAGTAAAAAAATGTGTTTTTCTTAAAATGCATAGTGTCTCTGGGGCAAGGTTTTACCACTCTGTTGAATTCCATGTTGCATTAAAACATGTGATTTACTTCATTTTGCAATGGACTCATTTCTTTTTGTAATAGTCTGAAAGTTGTTAACTCATATAATAGTTACTCTTTCACTTGAGTCTTACTGTGAAAATTATTTTTCCTCTCATAAAATCTATAATGAATCCCTAGGTTTCTGTTTGTTGTTTTCCAAGATACTCACTTTTATCTAGTGCACTGTTTGAATTTCTTGATCATTCTTACTCATTGTGTACATGATTTTTTGGGTATGAGTTTCTTAGTTGTTCTTTTCAATGGAAGTATCTTTTTTGTCCATTAATTTTGAAAAATAGTTATGCAGATTACATCAATTTGGTTTGGAATTCATTTTCTTTCAGAGCTTCAAATATTTCACTCTGAGCACTTTTTTTTACAATGATTACTGTGTTGTTTCTTATATTATTTTCAATAGAATTGTCTATATCATCAGGCATAATTGAATATAGCAATATAATTGAATATAGCAGTACATAACAATGTTAGTAAAAATAAAACATTGTAGACAGTATAAAACTTCAAAGGCAGGTAATAATCAAACTAGAGTGGATATTCTAGTGAATCTTATCATCTTCAGTGCAGTTGCCTATACTCTCAAACTTGATACTATCAATCATAACAGCTTTGAAAAAAATCTATCAATACAAAACAGTGATCTAACAAACCAGATTCGATTATGATCAGTCATGGTAAAACAGTGTAGATTTTACAGAGCTTTAGATTAAGTTAATAGGAAATTAAGGAAGATTAACATACTATATCCTGTTATTTTTAGGATAACTGTCTGAGCCCTCAAATCTAGTACAGGTAGAATGATTGGAACAGAATATAATACATCTAAGCAGAGTAGTGTGAGTAATGTGGGTTTTAAATCCTGGTGCACTATTAACAATATAGTGTATCAAGGCCATCTATGTTAGAGATTCTAGCCATTCTTCTCTGCCTCATTTCTGCTATTCTATATTCTGCCTTTGTCTAGTTTTCTCCTTC
>PVLA01010847.1:6715-18157 GCA_004027455.1 Hydrochoerus hydrochaeris
GGAGTTTTGTTCTCTTCGTCCTAATTTCTGCATTTGCTTGCTCCATCTCAGAAGCAGGAGTTGCCCCCGTCCCCCCCCCCACTCTCATCACCCCCCAGCAGACAGAAAGGCTGAAATGTCAAAAGATGTGCCAGTTGCCACCGACAAAAGCACAGATCAGCTCTGAAAGAGGATAAATATGATAGGGGCACAATAATAACAGTGCGCACTTGTTAACTAGGAAAATCCCGCAGGAGGAGTTGGGGGCAGGGAGGGAAGAGGGGAACAAATAGGAGCTGCCTGGACAGGAACCCCTAGGGAGAGGACACAGAGGGGTCCTCCAGCAGCCACCATCAATTATAGGGGCTGGTTTTGTTTTGTTTTGTGAGTCTGAACTGAGGCTCAGCTGATGGGGCTGAGGGGTGGGTAAGGGGTGAATAAGGGATTTTACCCAAACCAGTGACTCTGAATGGAGGTCTTGGGCATCGTTAAGGAGGCCTCTGCAGTGAGGGTTTGAAAAGAGGTTCTTTGGGCTGTGCAGGGAAAGGGAAGGTGGGGGTTGGGGGGCAGTTTTAGGTGGGAGGGGTAGGGTGAAGGAGAACAGCACAATAATGGGAAAAGGGGGCCGGCTTCTGAGCTCTCCGTTCTCACAATGCGACCCATGTGCTTCTCTTTATCTCGGCCGGTCAGGAGTCAATAGAGGGAGCTTTTTTATTTGGGACACTAAGTATACAGCCACCCCACCTCCCCAACACATACATGCATATACACACACGGACAGCCACCAAAACATTAGCACTGTCTGAAAAGCTGTTTCTTCAGAGATTGCTGGACTTTCCGTCTGCCCATCGTATAGACCTGCATCCACTTCACACCAGTCTCTGCCATTCCACTCTGCCTCTTTCCACTTCTGACCCCTCCTTCTTGTTACACACCCTGCCACACACACACCCTTTCCTGGGTGCCTCAGAAATAAGAGTGGCTGAGAATGAGGAGGTTCTTGACTCTTTTCAGAAAGTTAATGGTGACAGGTAGAGCGAGATCCATGATGGAATGGGGGTGATTAGCAACCAATAAAGGCAAAAATAAAAGATCAGAGAAAGTCCAAGCTTGAGCTTTTGACTGTGTTAGTGCATAGAAAAGGACATAAGAGGTGTTTTTGATGATGGATTCCCCTGAAATATTAAATCTCTAGTAAGGCATCCCTTTCAATCTGTTCCTAAGTCTAGGATTGAAGTAGCCACAAGCTTTGAATTTACTGTCTCAAATGGGAAGGGAATCAAGTGATGAAAAGGGTGAGGGAGGGAAATGAATTAAAGATGCACCAACTCCACACAAGGTGGGTACAGATTATGTAATACACATATAGGCTAATAAAAACAAAAATTTAAAAAGAAAATAACCCTTCTGTTTTCCAACAATATTGTTGTATATTCTCATAGGGTGTATGAGTCTGAATAGGTACAACATTCTGAACCAAGGGTGGAAGATTTAAAGAATATATTCCCAGCCTCACCAGCTCCCAAGATTCTGATTGGCAGCTCTGCATGAGTTTGTGTTGTGTGTGTGTAAGACAGACAATCTGTGTGCACATAGCCATTTGTAAATCTCAAAGACTGAGTGAAGTATTCCCCCTCTGTCAGATCAGAGTGGCATTAGTCAAGTAATAGTCATCAGTCCGGAGCTAGATGAATGGTTCATTATTCGAGACAGATCCAGCTCTGCTACTAACCAGCACTCTGGTTGGATGAAAGAAAAATCCCTCCTTTTCCTTTTATTATCAAGAAATGAAGAGGGAAGTAAGAGATACTGAAAATAACATCAAACAATTGCTTGGCATCATGTACTTTTCCTCCAAAGATCTTTACCCCATTGAAGGGAGAAATGAGACTCAATTGTCTTAAGCAGCTTGCTCAAGGTCACACAGCTGATTAAGTGTAGTGGAGCCAGAATTTCTCCATAGGTTTCACTGATCTGAACTAGAGGGAGAGCCCAGGTTATAGCGGGACAGAAGTGAGAACAATCCAGGAACAGACTGTCCTCTCACTCGTAGGAGCGCTTCTCAGGATTGCTTCTGCATGCTGCATCAACTATGGGGTGGTTGCTGATGTTGCTTTTTCATCAAGAACTCCAAACTTCTCCTGATCTCTCACAAATTAATTATTTTGTTTCTTCCTCCTTATCCAACTTGTTAGGCTAAGCAAAGTACCCCACAGCAGGCAGAGAAGAAAAATGAGCATTGGTTTACTATCTGATACAGAGTGAGAAAGTGAGTATAGCTTTCAGGTCTCTCCCATGCATAAGAAAATCCAGCTAATCTTTCCTTGGTTAAATATCTACCCCTTGAAGATGTAGCTCGGGATGTGAGGAGACAACTCAATCAGCCACCCAGGAGCTGTCCAATGGACTGCTTCCGCTGCTCTTCAAGGTTCTCAAGTGTTGCCTCTGCTGCATGCAGCCAGTGCTCAGAGGGATCCAGAAGCACGTTTCCACCGCCCACTGCTTCAGCAACTCAAAGGCTGGAGAAGATAGGAACACTGCTCAGACTTCTCTGCCCAACACACTGAAGTCTAATGCTGATGTAGTGCTCAGTTAGAAACTATCCTTCAGTTTACTCATAGGGTCTGTTAAATTGGAATGCTCAGGGTTCAAATGATCACAGTTGTTCTTGACCATAGTCCTAATCATCCCCCTCTTCTGAGATGCAATAATTTCTGGATTCTCTTAACTGAGATGTGGCCTCATTGGACAACTGCCTCTGCCTCTTGGAGTGCTGGGATTACAAGAGTGCATCACTATGTCCACCTCAGCAATATTTTTTCTTCACTTTTTGCCAATTTTATAATAATGTCATCAGTTCAAACATCCTTCATTTCCCCCATTTGCCTCCAATTTCCATCATATTTTTCCTTGTTTCCAAAGAGAAGTCTACAAATTCCAATGTTGGTATGTCTTGCTCACTCCTTCATTTCTTTATATGATTTCTACCCTTGCACTCTGTATTGCTCATTCTGGGAAAGACCCCCATGACCTGCAAGAGCCTGCCGTGATCTTAATCTTGTATGGTTCCTCTGCAGCCTGCTGTGCTGCGAGCACTGCCTAGTCCTGACACTCCTTCCTTTCATTTCTTTAGCACTCTGGGTGCCTTCGTCTTCTGCTATGTCTCTACCCAGGCTTCACAAACAAGCATTTCCAACAACTCCATCCCTTTATGATCTTCCTACACATGACTTCCACTCTCATAGCTCTGGTTAGGACCACTTTTTTTTTTTTTTTTGTCTTTTGAGACAGGTTTTCACCATGTAGTTCAGGCTGCCTTGAACTCAGTTTGTAGCCCAGGCTAGCCTTAAAAAGTCATTGTGATCCTCATGCCTCAGCTTCCTGAGTAGCTGGTATTACAAGCACACACATATCACCATGCCTTCCTAGGACCACATCCAAGCAAAATCATTCTTCCAATTTCTGTTTAGATTTTTCCATGACTTTTACTACTAATTAAAATTCAAGTATCTCAAATTGAATGAACATTTATTTTCATCTACTAACTTCACGTCTCATGATGTCTATATAACCATTGATTATAATATTGCATGAGTCACGAAAGTCTACAATTTCTCTACACCTGCTCTCTATCCCATCTCTTCAGTACCCTCTGCCACAAAGCCCAGCTCTGGCCTTCATCTCCCACACATGGACTACTGAAATTAATCTGTTAAAATACTTTTTTTTTGAAACAGGATCTCACTATATAGTTTAGGTTGGCCTTGAATTTACAGCAATCATTCTATTTCAGATAGAATGCTGAGATTACAGATATGTGCTCACATACCCAGATTAATCAGTTAAAATACTTTTAACTAAGTGCTGAGATTACAGATATGTGCTCACATACCCAGATTAATCAGTTAAAATACTTTTATACTGCAAAGTACTCTTTATCAAACTTCCAGTAGTTCTGTACTTACCAAATCAAGTCCAACTTCTTTAGCCTAATATTTAAGACCTTCTTTAATCTAATATTAGTCATTTCCACCATTTCTCCCTTTCCTTAAACAAATAAATCACCCCAGTGAATCTTTTTTGTTTTAAAGTTCCAAAACATTTTGTGTTCTCTTATATTTACATAATTATGTGTGCCCTTACACCTACCTAGGACACCCATCTTGCTTATTCCCATCTTCCCTAGCCTAATTTTCCTTCAAATTCCAATTTAAATTCCACTTTTTGAAAACTTTCCTGGGCCATATGTGTCAAAATTAGTCTCTTCTTCTCAAATCACATCAAATTATATAAATTTCAGTTTATATACTGAGTTAGTGATTAATTATTCTTGTGTCATTTTCCTGTCTAGATTGCTTTCTTCTTTTGGATTTGGATTCCAAATGACTCCTGGCTCAGACTTAGTACATGCTACCTGTCTTCTTTTAAGTTTCCAAAGATTTATGAACATAAATAGCCTTTGTATACTGAGTCCAAACTTCTATGTTTACAAGAACAAATGCTATAAAAGGATTAACTATATGTATGTGCAGGTCTGGATATTCCATTGTGCTTCCTATCAAACAAAATTTTCTTGGTTGGCTATCAATGTGTCTTAGTACAACTGTGCTGCTATAACAGAATACCCGAGACTGAGTAATTGATAAGAAACAGAAATGTCTTTGCTCACAGTTCAACAGCCTGGGAAGTCCCATAACAAGGTACCATCTGCTAAGAAATTTCCTGTTGTGTCATAACATGGTTGAAAGCATTACATAGCAGAAGACAGAGAGAGAAAGGGCCACATCCGGTCTTTTCCTAATGATAGTAATCCCACCCATGAGGATAGAGTCCTCATGGTTTAATCACCTATCAAAGGTGCCACCTAATACTGTTATAATAGTAATTAAATTTCCACGTGAATTTTGGAGGGAATAAATACTCAAACCATAACACTATAAAACTGCATATATATCACATTCTGTCTTTGTTAGATCAGGAGAGCAGAAGCAAGGTAGACAGCATGTCTATTCTCTCCCAAGTAACCTCATTTATCATATAATATTAATGTCTTTCTTCGTGCCAAAGTCATTTCATTACTGGGAAAAAAAAACACAGGAGAGAGTGAGGGAAGAAGAGAAAAGGGAAACTTTGCAATAGTTTTATATTAAAGTATATGGAAAAAATAGAAGTTTACACTGGACAAAACAGCATTAGTATATTTAGGTCAGAAATTAATTTATTCCTAGTACCTTCTAAAGTCATTTGCCAAAAAAGATATAAGAATCACAGATATGAATACATCTTTTTCCCTTATCTGTAGAACCACAATAGTTACTAATGAAACTGTTTCCCTAGTTCAGATTAGGCACAGCCCATCTTTACATAGCTTCCTCCATTTCTAGCCAAGATGGTGAAGTGATAACTTGCTGCTGGGTGTGTTAGTTACTGATCGGCAATGGGACATGCCCCTGGCAGCTTGTTAGAAACGCAGAATCTCAGGATCTGCCTCAGAATCTGATTTTTAACAAACTTCCCAGGTAATCTTCATTCACGTTAAAGTTTGAAAAACACTGAAGTAAGGCTAATTTGCTAGCCAAGCATCATTGAAAATTCATCTCAGATTAATCTGTAGGATCTTACGCAGTATGTGGAGGATGATTGATGGGTTGACAATATAAAGTAGCTATGGTATTCAGACTAGACTCTTGCTTTTAGTAGTATCTTTCCAATTGGTCCCCTGACTGCAGGAGCCAGGAAATCCATGCTCCCAGCCTTACCCTTGAGCTCCAAGAGTCACATTACTGCTCCTAGAATTCACTTGTCTCCACCACATTGCCTTCTTCCCAGGCCTCCCCACTCTGCCTTCTTACAGTGGTGGATGAAACAAGATGAAATCAGTTCCCTGCAGTAGCCCTGGGTGACTCCCTCACGAGGCCATGCCCCAGGAGAGGAAGAAGAACTGTGAACAGCCCAGACAGGGATTGCCTGAGACTTCTCTACTGTGCCATCTTCTGCTGTCACTACCCTGTCATCTTTCTCAAACCTATCATGATGAATATGATCACTTTAATCACTGTATTTATCTTCTATCAGTATGTGTTATTTTCCTGTTAGGCTTTTCCTAATGTATCTTTGCTTTGAATCATAAAAGAAACCTGGCACTGATATAAAAGGGCAAAAACAGAAGATCAGAAAAAGACAAACTGTACGGTACAACACAGCACTTTCTTTAATTCTAAAAACAACCAATTGCACTACTCTGTGTGTGCGTGTGTGTGTGTGTGTGTGTGTGTTACTGGGAATTGAACCTGGGCCTTCAGACAGGGTCTCAGTAACTCTGGGGTCAGACTTGTAATTCTTCTACCTCAACCTTCCAGAGTGGTGGGATTACAAGCATATACCACCACACCTAGCTTGCATTACAGTTTTTAAATTCATTCATTTTCAACAGATATGCTCCTACTTGCAGAAGATGGTATTCTATGGAGCAGATGTTCACTGGTGAATAAAACAGTCTTTTGTCTGCATGAAAGAAAATCCATTCTAATGAAGGAAGCATTCAATAGCTTGTCAACATACAGATGAAGAATACAATTTTAGATCTTGAATTGGGCTATGAAGAGAAGTATGCGCACGAGTTAAGACTTCATTAAGTGGGTTAGGCAAGTGCAAGGTCATGAGCTCGATCCGCGGTACCAAAAAAAAGACTTCATTAAGTTGAGAAGTCAGGGAAGGACTCTATCTTGATGGCAACTGAGCTCAGATATAAATTAGGAAAGAGAGACAGCTATTCAAGTATCTAAAACAGTTGTTCCAGGCAATGGGGGCAGCAAGTGCCAAAGTCATGAGGAAGGTCCTATTGTGATAATGTTGGAATAAGTTAGAAAAGGGAGAAGATAAATGACAAATAGAAAAAAATCCCTGGCCTCAAGTCTTCAAAGCGGAATGACCCAAGCACAGACAGGTGACAAGTGGGAAAATGTTAGAAAGTACACGAGAGAAAGACAAGAGGTAGAGAAAGAAATCAGAAGGACGTGGATGTGATAGGCATGGCCAACCACAGCCCACTGTCCAAGCCACCACACAGTACAGGACAGTGGGGTCCTACCCAGGATCTGTGGCCAAAGACACTGTGTTTTTCCTCTGGAGGGATGACAGAAGCTGAAGGAAAATATATCAAGAAGCCAGAGACCTAGCCAGCACTTAGTAACAAGAAACCTTTTATAGAGAAGAAGTTAGGAATTAAATTTTAGCAAGGATTCAAGTTGGAACTTTAAAGCTCTGATATCTTCAGAGGGTATAAGGACATTTCAGAGCCTCCTCCTTAGAGTTCTCACGGTCCTGTGCAATATCCACACAAGCATATGGATGTATGAGTATATGAGCTCATGTGTATATGGTGTGTTGAGATCGTGGGGGGTGCCTAGACAGAGGGAAAGAAAGAGGGAAAGCCATTAAAAGCCTTGCTGAGAAAGGTATTTCTTGTGGACAAAAAAGAATCAGGCCCCTCGCTCCCTACTGAGCCCATTTCTCCTGCCTTTACCCGAGCTGTCAGGCATGAATCTCTGTAGCATTCCGTAACTAATTGACAGTAATGGGGGCCATTGGGAGCCTAAGAATACATGGCATTACCCGGTATGCACTGCAAGTAAGGGGGGCTCCATGGGGGAAGCTGTGGGAAAAATAAAGGATGTCTTTTAAATCTTTTTTTCTCTTTAATCGAAGGTAAGAGATGGAAGTAAGAGGGAACAGATTTAGGCAATCTTCTACTTGAGTTTAAAAATAAAAAATTGTTAATCTCATTATCTTTTCCTGAAGGAATATCTTAGGATACTATGTTTATTACACAGAAGAAACAGATGGAATTTCAATTAACCCCAGGGCCCCCTGTGAAATCTATATTGTACCCTCTGGATTTACAACATATTGTAATATATGACTGCAGGGCCTGGAGATTCCATCACAAATCAACCCTCTTTATTTCAGGGGTTCAGAAAACTACTACAAAAGCCCACTTCAGAGTCAAAAGTGTCCAACTTTCTACAACTTCATTCTCAGAACTGAAATACAATTGTAATTTTACAACACATTTTATTTATTGAGCAGTCACGTGTTTTTGTAAGAAGGTACATTTGTTTTTCCCTCCTATTAATGATATTATAGAGTAAAGCTGTTTATACCAAATAAGAAATTAGGAAAACAGCTATTATCACATCTAAAGAATGATTCTCCACATACCCATAGTGAATTATCTTCCAAAGAATGTTTATGTTTTAAAAATTCATAGGCTTCTATAAGTTAGTCTTTAAGACTAAAGAATATTCAAATAAAAATAAAAGCAGTTACCTCTGCTATGAATATCATACAAAGCTGTAAATGTTGAAAGAATTTTAAGAATTCCAAGTTGTTTTTAAAATCAGAACTATTTCTAAAGTGCTTATACACTTTTGGCTTTGACTTTTATTTCAGTTATTTTACTTTGGCTTCACCTTTCAATATGTATTCTTCATTTCAAAAGTAACATTCACATAAATATTCAACTCTTCACATACAAAAAAATGCAATTTTGGCATTTTGGCATTGAGATAAATTTCCTGTACATGTCCCCTAAAAGGCTGACTTTTCCTAAAAATTGCATTTCAACTCAAATCTTTCATCACTTTTGAAGGATGAGTTTCCCCCATGAAATGGTACAGACTCTTTTGCATGGGAGAATGCCTGGTTGTGGCTGCTGTGTTGTCCTGCATCTGATAAAAGGTTTGCCTCTGAACTTCTAGAGAATAACTCTCATAAATAAGATAAACAAGCTTCCTGCAGTTAGAGAGAAAATACTTTTGGAGAACAGGCAACCAGAAATATGCCTTTAAAAAAATTAGGTATAGAAATAAGATGTGAAGGTCCTCCTTCATTCCAAGGTGAAAGTCAGGAGCTGAAGACCATAGGGCTGTCTCAGAAACACAGCTACTAGACTCAGGTGTTGCAACCGGAAGGAGTGTGAGGAGCCATCATTCAGGAAGGTAAGATGTGGTTTGTCCCTACCATGCAGTTCATGTGAGCAAGTAAAGCAGCTACTGATATATTCTCCAGCTGTTAGAAAAAAAGCAGTTCTCCAACCAGTTCCTCTTTTACCCAATCTAGAAAGAATATCATCATGGAATCTTTCTTTATCCCTGCATCTGCCATTGTGTGACTGGACCATCAGGTCCATTTCATGGTGAGGATAAATCTCCCGAATCAACTAGAGAGCCTGGATGTGGCATAAAGTTTGGGGGTCACCTGAGAACTTCAAAGAACTGGTCGATTCTCTCTTCTGGGCAGGCTTGGAATATTGGCTCAAAAGTTAGAAGAGGGTTGTTTTGTTTTGTAGAACCAGGGATTAAATACAGGACCTTTGCACTAGACTATATCCCAGCCCTTATTAATTTTTATTTTGAGACAGTCTTGCTAAATCACTGAGTTGCCCAGTCTGAGCTCAAACTTGCAATCATCCTGGCTCATCCTGCCAGAGTACTGGGATTATAAGCACACACCATCATGCTCAGCTAGAATAGAGTTCTTTAAATAGAAAAAACTCCTCTTATTTCAGGTAAGTTTGATTTATCCTTTTAAGTCTTTGTATAACCAGAAAAAAATGAGGCTTTTAAATATACTGACTATTCTCCCATTTGGAATATTTTACTATCAAGCCATCAAAGACATATTGAAGTAATTATTAAGGTTTATTTCCTCATCTGAATGAAAACATGGATTTGTTATTGAATCCAGACCAACATTCACTTAACCTGTCTCATTCCCATCCTAGATAGCATTTATTTTGGAAAGAGAAAAATATGTGATTACCTAAGAATAATATACCAACCAAATGTTAAAAGTGACTGGACTTTTTACTTTTAAAAAAAAGCCTCTTTTGTGTGTTTATTACCTATGAAAAATAAAAATCAATTTTTCTAATATTGATGAGCAGCATAGTTCTGAATGGTTTATATACATTAATTACCCAATCATCACAGTACTCTCTGCAGCATTATAATCCTCCTTTTCCAAAGAGAGGCAATTAATGATGTGGACAATACTCTGAACTTGATGATCAGGATGGAGTTCTTCCTTCTTCCTCCCCACAGCTCTCTTCCCAGTCTGTTCTGGAGCCCACACTATTTACAACCTCATATTTGAGACTTCCTTACTTAAGTTTGGTAACTTTATTGTCAGTCTTCCAGCTTTTATTTTTACCCTATTAATTTTATATCCAATACCACCGGAAGTAAGGCAAGACAAGAGAATTTTTTCAAAAGGATACTATGGGTAGCAGACACTGTGAAACAACCTGGGAAACTTCATAACTGGATAAAGTGGGGAAACTATACTGAATAATATTGCTGTATTACAGAGCTTCTCCACTGAACCCAGATCATGACTGTTTTCAATCACTTGGTTAGACCAAGGAAAATGCAACAAGTTTTCTACTAGATGTTTCTCAGGAAAAACTCCAGTTTTTCCCAAAGCCTTCACTGTTAACCTTTCCCACAGGTATCTATTTCTTTTTTCCAATTTCCTTGGCACCTACATACATAGGCAGGACCTCACTGCCAAGTCTTTGTTTATTATCTTGCCTTGGAATTGTTCTCTATCACTTTAACGTATGTATATCTGATCTCCAGAACCAGGTTCCCAACAAAAGGGCTATTGTTTTTCTTTGCAGATTCTGAAGAGCCTTGTTTTATAAGTAGCGCAAATTTTGTTGAACTGAATTAGGGAGAATGCCATATATAAATGACAGGTCTGTGAGTCTATCAAAGGAACAGAAAACTTAATTAGCATTTGCAACACCCTGTGTTCATTCCTCAGCACCACAAAAGAATTAAAAATTAAAAATAAATGGCATAATTCTCTGAAGTATAATTGTTGAACACCAGAGCACTGAACTGATTGGGAACTGGGCAAAGTAAACAAAATACTACACCAGAAAATGGAGGAAAATTGATCTGAACTGGGCCAGAGACAGGCATATAGAAGGATAATCCTGGGTGGGGTCATAAACCCAGGCAGCGTCAGAGATGAGAGTCAAGCGTAGGCACTTCTGTGGTAATGGGATCGTAGGAGGAAGACTGGTGAGGATTTTGGAAGATGCTACTGTTTTCTCTGAATCAAATAAGAGACATTCTTGTAGCACTTATAGAGAAGAGTCCAAGAGAAATGTCTACACTGAGAAAAAGCAAACCCCTAGGATACCAGAGAGGAAGATGGTCAAAGAAAATCACTGAAGTGGCTGAGTGACTGGCTAGGGATGTCTGCTTGGGCTATTACGAACAAACTAATTCCAGGACCTTAGTTTTGTGGTTTCAACAACTCTTCATCCATTCTTTGCAGATTGTCCTACTTACTATAGGTATGAGTTCCAGTTTTCTGCTCTCTTTGTCTCTGAAAACTCTTAAGAAGTTATTGCTTCAGGAAGATCAGATCCTGCTGGTGAGAGCAGCCACA
>PVLA01010847.1:18257-59224 GCA_004027455.1 Hydrochoerus hydrochaeris
AGTTGAACTCATGACTTCGCGCTTGCCTAGCAGGCACTTACACCACTGAGCTAACCACCCCGCCGCATCACCGTTCTTTTTCTGTCGCCATAATCTGCTTTTTCCAGAATGTCATATTATTGAAATGTCATACAGTTGTGCAATATATAACAGCTTCAGGTTGGCTTTTTTCACTTTATCAATATACATTTAAAGTTCCTCCATTGTCTTTTGTGGCTTAGTAGCTGTTTTTTTTTTTTAAATCACTGAATAATATTTTATCACATGAATTTTGTCTATCCATTCATTTTTGAAGAACACATTGGTTGCTTCCACATTTGGGTTATCATGAATAAAGTTGTTATAAGCATTTTTGTGCAAGTTTTTCCTCATTTTAAAGTTAAAGAAGCAGGGGGCTGGGGAATTAGCACAGCGGCATAAGCGCTGCCTTGCAAGCACTTGGTCGTGAATTCATTCCCTGATATCCAACCCCCCAAAAAAAAATTTTTAAAGAAGCAAGATTCCCAAAATTCTACGAGTTCTTACAACTGTTCTTGCTCTTCCACTAAGTTTAACATGACAGAGATTAAGGTTATACATAGTTATGTGCAAATTGCCTGATGGCATGTCACATCCAAGGCGAGATGTCCCACTATAAGACATTGCGGTTGTGGAGGAAAGTCTCAGATAATTCAAAGGGACAATTCTACTAGAGCTCATGGAACTTGGACTTCTGTTCAACACGTCGATTGAAGATGCAGTTTCTAGCTGCGTGCTATAGACGGCATTCAATTTCTGAAGCCACTACCTGGTGTTATATTCTGTACAGGTTGTTACAACCAAAGACCATAGCCTGGGTGTCTGAAACAATGAACACTTATTTCTTACAGTTCTAGAAGTTAGAAAGTCCAATATTGAAGGGCAGCATAGTATGGTATCTGATGAGCATCAGCTTTCAGATTTGCAGATGGCTGTCTTCTGGTTGACTCTTCACATGGCCCAGAAAGCTGACTTGATCTTATGAGTTAGAAATTCTTTAATGATGGCTCTGACCTCATGACCTGATCAGTTCCCCAAAGGTCCTACCTCGTGATACGATATCACTGGAGGTTAGAATTTCAACCTATAGATTTGAGGGAGAAATAAACATTCAGTCCATAACACCCAGCTAGATAATTGCAATTACAACCCACCCTTCATATCTTTTCACTTGCATATTTTCAAACCCTTCTTGGGCTCAGGGACATCATCATTGTATTCTTTGGTTTGCTTTAAAAGTTTTAGTAATTAGAACCATTCAGTTTAGATTTCTTCCATTGCTTCTTTTTGTGTTCCTTTAATGTTTTCTTGATCTCTCCATACACTCAAAATGCATTTGGTTTTGTTTTTTTTCTGTGAATGTGGGGCCTTCCACTAGCAAACTGCAGAGGTGATCTGTCTGTTCAGCATCTTCCTTAGTAACCATCCTACAGTGCTTTTATATTCACCTCCATGCTCATACACCAGTGCCCGGTACCACAGAATCCAGATTTTCTATTTTTTTTTTTGTTTGTTTTTTGAGACAGGGTCTCACTATGTAACTCAGACTGGCCTTAAACTCACTATGTATTCTAACCTGGCCCCAAACTCATGGCAGTCCTCCTGCCTCAGCCTCGCCAGTGCTGGGATTGCAGGTGTCTGCCCCCATGCCCAGCTCCCAGATCCTCTTTTACCTGATCTCAGGCTTTCTAGTTATCCCAATGATCCCAAGCAGTGAAGAACTGGAAAGAGCTCATGAATTTTTCTTTAACACATTTCAACAAGGACAACCCAGGAATCAACCAGGATATGTAAAGCTTCAAGATAACTAAACTCAAGTCGGGAAGCAGTCATTTGGTTCTCCTGAGTTGGGAGAAGGAAAATGCTAGACCCCTAAGAAGCCCCTCCAATTCAATTCCCCACCTTGAGCTGCCTCAATACCTGTTGGAAATTTTATTTTTTATTTATTTAGTCAGTACTGAGGATTGAACTCATGACCACCTGCTTGCAAGGCAGGCGCTTATGCCGCTGAGCTAAATCCCCAACCCCGGAAATTTTCTTATCACTTCTTAGACATTCCTTCTAGAGGATCCAGTTGTCAGTGTTACCCCCCAGAACTCCCACTTCACCCACTAGCTCAGAGATCTGCTCTCAGGGGTCAACAGAGCAGGGTTCTTCCCACTGGGCCCTTCCTACTGTCCAACTTCCCATGAAGTACTGCCAATAGCTTTTAATATGGGATTTCCCTCTGAGCTGCTCATTGAAACTTGGAGGGCAGGGTCAATGATGTATGTGTCAAAGACAGAAGGAGTGGAAAAGAAAGTAGACTTTGGAGGACAACCATTGAGACAGGAAAAAAAGTAGCTGGAACTAGGACTAAAATCTTGGCTATCCTGAGGTAGAAAGGGAAAGAGAAGATAAACCAGCCAGGGCAGTGAATGAACAGAGTGAAATAGAATAATTGTGACGTGTTTTGTGTGCACAGATCTCTGAAAATACTGAGTTAAGGAAGACTGTTTTCAAGCTCTGTTTGCAGTGACAGTTTTCCATTTATCATTCAAATAACAGTATCCTATTTCCAGGACATTCTGGAGTCAGATCTGCCTTGTTTCATAAATAGAATAAGGATAGGCTTTAATTCTGATGTTTGCAGAGTTCCCGCCATATTTGCTGAGCCACTCTTGAAGGAGTTTTATGTATATTATCCTTAGTTTAGCACTTACCTTCAAAAATAGCTATGGGAAGCAGGAGAAGTGACACAAGGGACGTAGGGCTAATGATTTTGTTTTCAGTGCCAGGGACTGAACTCAGGGCCTCAGACATGCTCAGCAAACACCCTATCACTGAGCTATATTCCCAGCCTTAAAAGCTAGTAATTTTCAAAATCTCAGTTCAACTGGTTCCAAAGCCTGTTCTTGTGTTCTCTAGGTATTATAAATTCATCTCTTCTTCTCTCTTGCTTAACATTTTCCTCCTGGCAAGAAAAAAGTTCTTGCCTTACGTAGAATAAACTTGATCTTTTGCAATTAGACATTTATTCCTTTATCCAAATGCTATCTTCTTAAGAATGTTTCGGCTGAGAAAAGCCAGCCATTTAAAATTTGTCATCAATGTAATCCCTACTGAGAACAAATTTATGAGTTCATTTATTGCAAGGAAATTTTGACAGTAGACGGGGTGGGGGGTGAAGGGAGCAAACAAAAAGTACAAGGAAGGGTCCAGTCAGAAAAAGGACAAAATGAAACACCAACACAAAGAGGGAGACAGAGATTAAAGGCATGTGGAGCACTTTTGTGGGTGTAGGTCTACCTGGGAGATGCCCTACTCTTCTCGGCTTCTCGTTTTGCCCAAGCGAGCTCCTTCTACTCCAAATGCTCACTGAGTGGGAAGAGGCTAGAGATAGAATAGTGGCTCTGGTGGAGAGGGGGGGAGAGTGGGGTGGAGACAAAGGGAGAAGTAACTTTTTAAATAAAAAATGATAAGTGATGAATAGAATGGCTAATCCCGGAGCTCCGAGAATGACAGACTAACGAGCAAGGGCCTCTCTGTTTTTTTTTTTCCACTCTGCTTTTTCTTTTCTTTTTAATTTTCTTTTATTTAATTTCGCTGCAGCACATATAATCAATTACAGACTGAATCAGGATAAAGGGAGGGGAAGCACTTTAATTCATAAATCAATTTTATACGGTCATCAGTCAGGTTGTGAATGCAAATACCTCTGTCTGGTTTAGGTTATTCAGAATTAATTGACTCCCACCGGGTTGGGCTGCAGATGGAGAGGGGCTTTCTCACAGTCTCCTTGGGCCCAGTATGGGGGATGAGGGCTTCTTCCCTGCCCCCTCCGGCCAACCCCCTCTTCTTCTTTACCCTCTGGGCCTCAAACATGGAGATGATGGGGGTGGGCATCCGGCAAGAAGCTGGGTGGATAAGAGCCCAGAAAGAGTGTTTGAAGCAGGAAGGGGATACACAGAAAGATGAAAGCCCCCAAACAAACTCTCTTCAGCCCAGTCCCTGCAGAGACACCTTTATATGATTAGAAATGCTTAACTTTCAAGGGTCTCCTTTTAAGTTCTCTTGAGCTTCTTAAACAAGAAAGAAAACAAACAGCAAAGCCAGAGCCCCTGGGCTAAGGCTGAAGGGATATCATTCAAAACCCACCAGGATGCAGAGGTTGGCGTGGCTGCCAGATTTGAGCAGCCAGAGTGCAGTCCAGGACAGAGGGCTAATTGCCCTGCCAGGCAGGGCCAGTGATAATGTGAAGCCAGTGCCTAAGGTTCCAACCAGTGGTCAAAATAATGGTCTGGCTGTGGTGCTGCACCACAGAATCAAGAATGCATCATGGCCTGTTATCCCTCCACCCCCAAAGAGTTGATCTGGGTTGTCCTGGCTAGGCAGCACCTGCTTCCCAAGTTAGGGTCCTCTATCCACAAGAGAGCATTCTAATTTGGAAAAGACATACCCATCCACCCATGCATTCAACATATTCTGACCTCAGATTTTCCAGTTTTTACTCTCATCTAAATAGACTCCTATGTTGTTCCAGATCCGATATATCTTAGCAGTTTTCAACACTACACTCCCACATGAAAATCACCCAAGGAGTTTGTTTTCTTTTGTTTTTCTGTTTGTTTTCTCATGCTCATGGCCAGGACAAACCCTAAAATACTGCTGTAAGTGGTCTTGAGTAGAGCCCCAGGGAATTGGTGTTTTGGAATAGAGTACAAGTGAGTCTAATATGCAATAAAGGTTAGAACCACTGAAGTCTCTGCAGGCCGTAGTGGGCACTTTTCAAAAGCCTTTCCTTACCTCCTCAGGTATGCTTTCCCTCCCCACAGACACTGGCAGTATTTCTGAAAGTGTTTCGCCTTACAATTACATTAGAAACAAACATATTGGTAATAAATAATAAATGAAATTTAAGAACCTACCTGTTGTAGATTCCCTGGCCCTGACCATCCAAACTACATGTAGTAAAATTTCTTTTTAAAAAAATCTATCATGTGTACAAACCCCTGGGAAATGTGGGAATACCTGCAAGGCAAAGCACAAAGATATCTGTGCTCTCTTTATTTAAAATCTAATCTTAGTCTGCCAGGTATACATCACATTTGGCCTTGACATAACAGTTTGTATGTGCGGGTTTTGCCAAACAGCTCTCCTGAGAGAACAAACCCTGAACTGCAAAGCAAAAGGAAAGTAATCCATTTGACAAAATCTGCACATGCTAAACCATAGGGTTTTAGCCTATACAGAATCTGTAATCAAAAATAACCAGACATAAAATTCTACTCATTTTAAACCTATTCATCTCAAATACAGTTGTCTATATGCAAATAAACTATATATATTATTTGAAAGTTTAAGAGGAAATCTTGGAAATGCTCCTTTAGTCATTCATTTGTATTACCATATGTTTTTGGTAGAAATAAAACTGTCTTTTAAAGAAAGCTTTCAATACTTTGGGTTTCTTTCTCAACTCAGAATAGTCTCCCTCTCCAAAAAGTCTGCAGGATTTAATGCAGATTAGGTGTGTTTTCTCTTGCTGTCTTTAGCCAGAAGCAGAGAACCTTGACAGTCCAGAATGAAAGGACACCTTGTTCACAAAACTCTGGGTTTCTAAAGTAGATAATCTAAGATGGCTGGGGGTGGGGAATTCTTCACTTATTAAGATAGCATGCCAGCATGACTAAAGGACACATTTCAGGGTAATACTGACCACTTCATCATCCATAGTGAACAAAATATATAACCTCTCTGTCCCACATGTTTTTTCCTCTTTAAAATGAGAATGTTACCTCATAGGGCTGTTGAAAAGACTAACTGAGATAAGGCATCTAAAATGCTAAGCAGAAAGCAAGTTCAATAAATGGTAGCAAGTGCTTTGATGGAGAAAGACCGGATGAGTGGTAATCAGTGGGTTTGATGGTCGCCTCAATAGTATTAGCATTACCTGGGAACTTCTTAGAAATGAAATCTTAGGTCACACATCACAACTACTGAACAAAAACCAGGGTAGGACCTAGGAACCAGTGTATTAACAAACACTAAAGTTGTAGAACTACTGGGATAGATTAAGAGCTGGTGTCTAGAGCCTTAGAAAACAGTAAGAACTTGCTCAGAGCCAAGCAGTATGAGGTAAAGGGATTGGACTTAGGGCTCCATAGGAAACTATGATACAGATACCTCATTTTATTGTGAGTTTAAGATTGGGAAGAAAGAAAATTTGGAGGGACTTGCAGCTGGAATGTCCAGCCAGAGGATAGACATCCAACAGTAATCATAACAACTTGTACGAGTGTTTGTCTGCATGGTTCTGCCACAGACAGCATCTTACCGGATCTGCCTCTGTGTCTCTGTGCCTGCCTCAGTCTCTCTTTCTCTGTCTCTGTCTCACTCTCTTTCTTTCTCTCCTAGGTCATCCCACATTCTAAAATCCAGGGATGTCTCTGACCACATTACACCCTGGGATTCAACAGACTGCAGGGCCCCATTCTGCTGCCAGATGGAAGCAGAGGAATGTGAAGATCTTGCCCTAGATTCTGCAGAGGGAAGTTCCATCAGGGAAAGAGTCCTGTCTTAGAACACTCTCAGCCATATTGCTTTGAGTTACCAATCATGTGTCTGTTCTGCTTTTCCCTTTTCTTCTCCCACAGCAAAGATTCCTGAAGATATGGAAGAAGGAGGAAGCAGTGTGTAGGGGTGAATATAAAAGAATTTGGAAGACATTTGGAGAATGATAGAGATGTAGCTCAGCAGTAGAGTGTTTGGTTTCTACAGTGTTCTGAGTCCAGTGTTCAGCACCACACACACAAAAAGATAAGTTTTAAGGTTGGCAGTGTAGCTCAGAATTCTTGCTTTGCATGCACAAGGTCCTGAGTTTGATCCTCAGCACTACACATAAAGAAAGGTTACTTTTAAAGTTATTAAAAAACAAAAAAGAGTTTTAAAATGAAAAACAGGCATCTGTAGAAACTGAAAGTGTGGCTAAGGTGCTAGGTAAAAATCTTCACTTCTCTTTGCAAGAAAGGAACGGCAATGTTTTCCTTGTCTGCAGCAAGGCTCATGGCTGACACTTTAAACAAAAGAGGCTGATGAGAAAAAAAGCATACAAAATTAACTCAAAATTTATGTGACACAAGATGAAAACCAAGACTCAAGATAACCGCACTTTTATATTTAGATTCGATAAGGAATTGGACAATCATGCAGAAATATGATAGGACAAAAGAATGTATGATCTATTAGTAATAAACTGGAGGAACTTAGCAATGCCTGTTTGTTCATGTTCCTCTTGATGTCCTCATGCTTTTACCCCTCTCCCTCTCATAGATGGCAGAACACCTGCCCCATGAGGGTCCTATGGCCACTTTCAGAGGGGAAGGTCAGAGAATTCATCTGTGCTTGACTCTCCTGCAGAAAGACAGCAGAAAACCAAAACATGACCTTTTCGCTTTTGCAATTTTCTCCCCTCCCAAAGTTCCCTGTTTTGGGGTAGTTTTATTATAGACAGCTAAGTTAGGAAGACGAGGCAGTCAGACAGGACTGGGGAGTCAAAGCAGAAGATGCAAACATACTGAAACTATGGCCAGAGGTGTATCAGTTGGAGGCCAGGCCTTAAGATAAAGACACAGTGACTAGGCTTACATGCTTCCCCAGAGCATAAGGTAATTGCCATCACCTAGTCCAGTAAAGTCTAGATAGACTTCAGTCACCCCAGGAGGTAAGCATGACCCTTTGGTCCATTGCTTCCTAAAGACAGTCTTTGCTTTTTCCATATATTTTCTATAAAACCTGTTTCCCCACTGGATCAATATTACCTAAGTGCCTATACTTGCAATCTTATTGATTGGTTATAGTTTTGACCCATATTGTACCCACCTCATGATTTTGCTCTATAAAACTTCTTTTGAGAAATGAGTTTATTGTAATCCACTTTTGGGTCCCCTCCTGTCTCTCAGTAGCCATTTCTCTCAATAGATATTTCCTACTCTTAACCTCCACTGGTCCTTAGAATTCATTCTTTGATTCTGGAGAACACAAACTCAGTATATCTGACATCTAGCAGGTTAGGAGTTATATTATTTCCCCTATATCACTTTGATCTCTGTCTTACCCTCATTAACAATTATTGAGCACCTACTTAATGCCAGGAACTTTGCTGAGAGAACAGAAATGCGTAAGATACAATTTCTGCCCTCATGGAGTGCTTTACCAAAGATAAGGAGAGGGAAAGAAAGAAAAATCGGCACATCCCCCAACCCAAAATGACATCTGAAGGAGAGAATAAGATAAATACCAATGTTTTTTAAACATTCCACTCAAATTTGAGATGTGGGGTTTAGCAAATAGCTGCAGCACAAATTATCCATTCTTTGTCCTTTACACATACATGTACACATAAGCTTGCATATGCACATATCTGTACATACATGCATGTGCACACACACACACACATCAGCATGTGTGTCCTTGCCCAACTGGAGGGTGAAGGATGGACCTAGTTGGTGCTGGTCCTGCTGGTCCTCCAATTTTGGTCAGGCTGGGATTAGAAGTTAAATAAGAAACACATCCTAGCAGTTTCTTGTACATAAGCCAATTCCAATCAAACCTCCTTTCAGTGAGGTAAGGGTAAAGGAATCCGACACACACAGATTTAATTTCCTGTGAAATGCACAAGGATTTAGAAACTAAGAGGGGAGCAGGAGTGGACAAAGACATTTTGGGTTTTATCTCATAGGGGCCACAATACCCTTTTGTTTTGTTTCTCAAAGCCCCAATCCCCTTGGTCTCACCCACCCTTGACTCATCCCTCCATCTCCATCTCCGTCTCCATCTCCGTCTGCATCTCCATCTCCATCTCCATCTCCATCTGAGCCTCTGTCCTCTCCCCTCCCCCCTGAACAGCCTCTTTCTGAGGAGAAAAACCAATGACTTTGCTGTGGTGTGATGGCTAGGACTTAGGTCATGTGGTTTCCTCAATATCTGTCCTAGTGGGCATTCTCAGGTCTTGTTCCACTTTCACATTTTTTTTCAAATGTGAGTCAGTTGTTGCTGGAACAGAAAGGAGACTCTGAAGTGCGCCCCCCTCCCCCGTTACTCTCTGTGCCTCACCCCTCCGGGTGTCCTGAGACCTGTTCACTTGCTCCCAGAAGAAAGAACAACTTCTTTTCCTCTCAGACCTCTGCTGCTATATATTTCCCAGATCAGATTCAAACAGCCAAATGAATTTTGCAGAAAGATTGCAGCTGGCTTGTGAGGACCCAGGTAACAATATGAAGTTGAGAGAGGAAAAAAAAAATCCCAGAAACCCTTGAGTGTCATTTTTTCAAACCTTTTTTTCTGAGCATCCTTCCATGTTCACGATTATTCTTTGGTTCTTTTCTGTTGTCTTTCTTGATCATTATCATTTACTTCTTTCTCAGTATTTTCCCCAAAAGTATAGCCTACGTATTTGTGATCTTGAACAAAGTTGATTTCTTAAGATTTTTTAAAAAAATTTTAAAAAGCATTACTTAGACAAAACACAGCCTGTCTGCAACTGGAAGCTACTAGGATTGCTGTGCCTTGGTGTAAAATATGGTCCCTTTCATGAAACCTGGGGCAGTTAACGGAGGTGGGGGTAGAAGCAAAAGGGGAGGAGGGGGGAAGAGAGGCGTGAACCTTTACACCCAAAATGGGTTTCAGAAGAATTTACAGCATCTTTTCTGGGGACCATTAATGTTTTATTGCCCTAGTACCAGCAGTTACAATGCTCCATAGAACTCCAACCTGAGCCCAAGCCAAGAATCCTGCAGTTTGCTAAAGCTGGAAGGAAGCCAACTGCAGATTTCACTCCAGGAACAGAGGGAACTAGCTTAAGTGGGAGGTGGGTTGGTGGAAAGTAAGCAAGGTATTATAAAGTCACCACTTAGGCACTGTGGTAACACAGGGCTAGCTTTGGGTGACTTAGCAAAGTTTACTGACTTAGAGCATTAAACATGTGACTTAAACACACCAAGACTCAGTTTGGCCATCTATTTCTGAAGATGATAATAGCACCTGCCTTGTAAGATTATTGTGAGGATTTAATAAGATAAAGCCTAAAGAGAGCTTAGCACAGTGAAAGTTTCCTAGATACTATTTTACATTAATATAATGAAACAATAGCATATGGCAAAGAATGAGTCACCTTGTAGAGTGCACACTTTCTCTAAACATGAGCATGTATGGAGAGAAGATACTCTTTCTTACCTCTAAATAGTCCCCTCTGTGGCTATTCTTTTACCCAAGTCTGCTAGGCACCTTTGGTGTGACAAAAAAGAATGTCAAAAATAAGAAAAATGAAGAAAAAAGAAAGGGTAATAAAAGCAAAAGAGCACTTTAGATCCAGCCACCTCCAATAAACCCCACCTAAGACTGCATGAGGCTTTGGGGGGACATCTAGATACCAGCCATAAAGTCTTGAGACCATAATGCTAAGTGAAATAAATCAGACACACACGCTTAAATACCAAAGGTTTCTTTTATCTGAGAAATTGAATATATAAATAAAATGTGAAGTGATACAGATGATAGGAGAAAAGTTATTGTAATCAAGCATGTACCCTGAGTTTAGTATAATTATCTATGTGTTTTACATGCTTTTTGGCCTATTAGTCTGGCTGTTAGTCTGTGTGTATGACAATTAATTGTAGGGACTTGTAAGATAAATAAATGAATTCAATGCTGTTAAAAAAAGGGGGGGTGATAGAGGGGAAGAAAAAAAATTAAGATGTGTTATATATATTTACCAATTTTCCACAATGAATGTACTCATTATGTACTGTAAACACGTACTGCTAATTTTTTTTAATTGTAAAAGAACAGCAAGAAAAAAAGAGATGGTGCACAAGAAAAAAATAGCAAAAGAGATTTTACTGAGGAAATAATTGGAAAAAGGCATGAAAATGAAAATTAAGTGAAAGAAATGAATATTGGCATTATCAAAGATGGAAAGAGGTTAGGCAGCTGGACGTAGACTGAGCAGTAAATGGGGAAGAGAGGCACAGGAGTCTAAAAATGTACAGGGTTTGGTTTTCCATCAGACACCTCCTCTGGGGAGATAACTGGAAAGCCATAGACGTTAAAAAAGATATCTAAGCATCAGAGCAAATCTTCCCAAAGAAACTAAAGTGCAACATTATTACAGTATATACTTTCTGTTCATCCCTATTACTCCTTCCCAACTGTCACCAAGTCACTGATAAATGACCCAGCCTCCCCTCCCACAATCTCACACCTGCAGACTATGTAACCCTTTAGGTGATCCTCAACACTATGTGCTAGGCATGGCCCTGCTGGAAAGGAGAGAGTTAAATTATCCTGGAGCTTAATTAGTGTGAGACAAATATTTGCTAAGTGAATGAATGGATGAATAATGTGTTATCCTTGAGGCTGGCTCACATATAAGCAGCAGGACTGCTAACTCATTAGCAAGGTTCTTTTCTGGGGGGTGAGATGTCCTGGAATTATTTAGTGGTCATACAACTTCATGATACCAAAAACCCACTGAATTATACTCTTTTAAATTTTATGTTTTTATCATATATATGCGAACTATATCTCAGTAAAATAATCCTAAGCACAAGCTCTGGCCACGCAGAGGCAGGTAATGACTAGCTCTTCTGTTCCCATGGTACTCCTGATACTGGGTCCCTTCTCACCCCTTTGCCCATTCTTACCACATAGTCATTATCTCAACAAATTTTTCCAAAATTTTCTCAGATTTGTAAGTGCTCCAAGAATCTTGGTGAGATCAAAGATGTTTGGATCTCATATAAGTGTGAGCGGGGGAGAAGATACCTAGAGGACAATAGCTGGATCAAATGGAATTTATGTGTTTAATTTTTTTGAGGAATAGCCACACAGATTTCCATAATGGTTGTATTAGTTTACATTTCTACTAACTATGTAGAAGAGTTCCTTTTTCTCTATGTCCTGGCCAGAATTTGTTATTAGATTTTTTTAAAGATAGCTATTCTTTCTGGCATAAATAGTATCTCAGTATAGCTTTAATTTGCATTTGTCTGAGGACCAGCAACAATGAGCATTTTTGCATGTATGTATCGACCATTTGTACTTCTTCTGAGAAATGTCTATACATTTTGGTTGCCCATTTCTTGATTGGGGTTTTTATTCTGGGAAGTCTAAGTTTTTTTTAGTTCTTTATATATCTTTGATGTTCAAATCATCATATTACAGGGATATATGTATACCTATATTTATAGAAGCACAATCCATAATACCAGATCTTGAAAATGGTGTATATGGCCATCAACAGATGAATGCAAAGGAAAATGTACTTGAGGCATTCATAGGTAAATGGATGAAAACGTAATGTTAAGTGAAATAAGCAAATACACAGGCTTAAATATCATATGATTTCTATTATATGAATATATGTATATATGTATCAAACTAGAAGCGTGATAAATAGAAGGAAAAAGTTCAACTATTTCTCCAAATTATATATCCCGTTATTTCAAAAATATTTTTAATACATATACTAGTTGGTTTCATTCATACGACTAGTTTTTCTTAGTTTACTGAAGACATAGTTTTGTGTTTTCATCTGTTCCTTCTTTGTTAAAATCTTTCTAGCCTATGTCTTGTATTCTCTCTATTTTGAAGATAATAACACACAATTTATTAACTGTTCTTATTTTCTTATTATTTTATTATGAATTTTTTTCATAAAATAAAAAGGCAGTGGGGTGACTAAATAAGTGGAGCGAGTTTCTTCCTGAATATTTCTGTAGGAGCTGTGTAAGCTTTTCAAGCTTGAACTACACTCAAGATAAATATCTTTCACGTGGTCCCAGCCACTTGAGGCTCAGCATCAAAAAAATTCTAGGAAATCTATTACCTAGAGTTAATGTTTGTTATCCTGTCGTGCCTTATGGAACACCTTAACTTTCCTGACCAGCCAGGGCACTCGGATGAACAGAAATGGTTTTCCAGAAGGATAGAGATGAAGAAAAAAAGTCAGTAATCGGTTCTCCTGTTCCATCATCGACCTCTCTCAGTCTGAATCTACTTCCCCACACATATCTTTAAGCACATGGGCAGTTGTACAGCTGCAAGTGGAAAGTTTCTATGCACACTTCAGTTTTGTGAGGTCCTGTGGTTAACTTATGCATAGCACAATTCCCTCAGGACTTTGTGTGTTGCGTTATTCAGTTGCATGTTTAGCACTAGCAAAGGAAACTCCTGAGTCTTAAGTACCATTTAAGACGCTCAAAACAGACTATTGAGAAAAACACGGTCTCAGGTTGGGGGCTAATGTCTGTTTTATTTCTATAAAGTAAAGAGGAAATGAGTTCATACATCATGTCTGTGTCCCATTAAGTTTTTGCATTCCATTCTAAGGTCTGGACCAAATACTGTCTCCAAGAAAATTTGGGGAAAGCAAACTAACTTCTATTTCACATTCCTTCTTCAGCATCCTGTTCTGAGCAAACTAAAACTGTGAAAAACTGAGATTCTGTCTAGCCGAACCTACTCTTGAGTCTAAAATTAAATTAAAATCCTTATTCATTTGTAGTCCTTATTTTAACTAGGTGGCAGAAAATGAGTCTATTGCCCTAGGAGCTTCTGAAAAACTCATCCAATTATTCTGCATAACTTGTCACAAGTTGAGAATTTCAGTTACCAAATTTACAAAGTGAGATTTAATCTAGATCTTAGGTTCTCAGCTTTGCCACTGCAAGGCTACCTATAGTTTTACAAGGAAGCCATCACCAACCAACAAGGGCCTCAGATGCTCAGGAACTAACCATACTGCCAGCTGAGTTGCTGACAATGATCGTCAACTGTGGAGTCTGTCTAAATTAAATATATGATTCCTCCTGGGCTTCTCCCAGCCAGTGAATAAACACTGTTAGAGTTTGTTTTATATTTTAATTGTCCTAGGGATCCTCTATCTACTCAGGAACCCAGACTTGGGAAAATATTGTCCAGGTAACATGTGAGGCCCTTCCCAGCTTCAAGATTCTCTGAGTCTTTAAAATGAGGACCAATGAGTAAGCTGTGAGTTGCCTGGGCACATCCATCCTTTCCACAGACCCTATGAGAAGGGGGTCAACCCTGGATGATCTGCCCACTCCGGACCAGCTAGTACTGTCCTCATAGTGAGGGGAAAACAAAGAAAAACTTTCAGACTTGAAGAAATAGTCATTATCTGAGCTTAAATCCTTGTACTGTTCAGTTTCCCCAGAAATGACTTTGGCTTAGAGAGTTAAGGAAAACAGCTTTTTTGCTCATATCAATGACATTTTTTTTTAATATAAGAGATGGACACAATATTTTTCTCCACTATGTCTCAGATATTACATCATAAAGCTCTTGAGCTCTGAGAGTCTCGAGTCCTTACACAATGAGAAACAACCATTCACCTGAAATTTAAGAGAAAAAAGAAGAGGAGAAAGAAAAAAGGCACATGCAGAAACTTGAAGTTTCTAGAGCTTCTTTCTTCAATTTATGTCCCCTCATATTGGGGTAGAAGCCTGGACTCCACATTAATTTGCTCTGTCTCTTCATGACACATATAAGAATTTCCAAACATGCTGTGTAGCAACTCATTATTATTAAACCTTCATTAGTGCAAAAAAATCTACACTAGAGTTTGGAGCTAGGAAAGAGTGGCACTGATAAGAGAAGCCCTTTTCACGAGTGCTAGCATCCTCACTGTGCTATTTCTGGAGCAGAAGACTTGCCGTGTGGCTCAGCTTGTCCATTCTTGTTAAGAGATTTACTTTACTATTCCCTGACTTTTAAAGACAAAAATTGATTTTTTTCCCCTCCAGCCTAGGAACTGTTACTTATTTTATAAGAGGGATAGTTCAGCATATTCATCAGTGGTCTCATTGAGTTCCTAAAATGATTTTATGCTTCTTTTTTGAGTCGAAATGTAAAGCATTTTTATAGTCTAATTCGTGTACTTTTCATCATACATCATTAGTCCTTGTCTTTTTTTCCCAAAGCAAAGTTGTCCTTTTTCCTTGATGCTTCTTGGAGAAAATGCTTCATGTTTTCAGGTTAAATGTTTTATTCATCCAACATTGTAAGACCTTCCTGCCAGGATGATAACTCATTTCCTGGTGGCTTCCAGCAGAGTCTTCACTTGTACTCTTATTTGTTTATTGGGTTGATTTTGTGTTGCTCTCTCAGGGAACTTCTAGATATTAGACATTCCTGAAACAGTGGTTTTATTCATCATCATCATTATCGTCACCATTATCTCTGTCACTATGAAGTTAAGACCTTTCTATAAGATAGCAAATGGATTTCTGAAGTCAGAAATGCAAAAGACTGGGCCTGGGGGTGTGACTCAGAGGAAAAGTGCTTGCTAGCATGTGCAAGGCCCAGTGTTCCATCTCTGCTGTTAAAGAAGAAAAAGAAACAAAAGACCACTTGCTGTTTTCCAAATTTATTAACAGTATTCTGACTCTTGAACATGAGACAAACTCAAGTTTACTTGTGTTTTCAGGAAGTAAACAGCGTTCATAGCATTGAAGCTTTTCCTTCAACTCCCACCCTGAGCAGAATCTTCAAATATAAAGATGAAGAAAGAGTGAAACTCATTTATAAACCCTACTTCTTGCTGAGGATTTTGACTGGGTTTTCTGGGCTAATTCTCACCAAAAATCCATGAAGCATGTGTTATTATATACATATCTTTTCACTTCTTTATCCTTAGTTGCTCAAATTTGACATTTATCATCTTTAGTTCATGCAAAACTGCTTCCCTTGTTTGTTTATAGCTTCTTATCACCATACACCACTCCAACCTCTCCTCCACACTCCAGAGGCAACATGTTCAACTTGTATTTGAATGTATTCTTGTAATAGATAATGCTCTGTGCATTTGTATTTTTATTTACAGAAATTAATTCTAAGATATGTTCACATGTTAATCTCTAAAATAAAATTCATATTATAATTAATGATATATCATAGGTTAATTGGTATTTTGTTTATTTTTTTGTGTTAGGGGCACAGAAAAAAGAAAATTCGCAGTATACTAGGTGGCATTTAGATTTGATGGAACACTGTATCCTGTTGCTTAATTTTCTTTCCCACATCATACCAGTCTAAGACTATACATGTTGCTATGTACTTATGTAATCTGTTGCTTTTAATCGATACTTCAGAGTGGCTCTTGACACTTTATCCATTCCCAGAATCCACCAGGTTGGCCTCAGCTCTCTAACACCACTAACAAGTACTAGAATAGCATTCTTATACTATCTGCTACAAAACATTATAAGCATTCTACAGGGATTGTACACCTAGGATAAAATTGGTGACTCATAAAGTTTTAAAATAGTAATTTAACCAAGTAGAGCCGGACTATCTCCAGAATAGCTAGATTATGTTCCTATCAGCAGCACACCAGTGCCTATCTGCCCTTTTCCCAACAACACTAAACATTTTCCAATTTTTTAAACATTGTATATAAGAAAAGTTTGCACAGGAAGATTCTGTGCTCTTTTATCAAGATGAAATAGATGTAGCTAGTGGTACCAGGACCTGGGAGAGTACCAAATTGCCTCTGTAACCATGCAGAAGAACTATATAGTTTCTTAGTCTACATTTCTTCAGTCATTTAAGAATGTTCCTTAGCATCTCTGAACATCACTATACTTATTAGAGGGTGTTGTAGTTACTTTTCTTGTTCCTGAGACAAAATATCCAACACCCAAAATTATAGAAGAGGTTTATTTGGTTCACAGTTTACAGAGATTTCAGCTCATAGTTGGCCTGCTCCAAGGCAAAGTGGCATGGCAGAGGGACATCACAAAATTCAAGCAGCAGCAGAAATAAGCAAAAAGCAACAAACAAACAACAAGGAACATAGTAGCTCTTTTGTCCCTTATATCTTATCCAAAATGCCCTTAGGGCAGGTATCACTCACACCCTCAATCCTAGCACTAGTGAATCAATCCTAGCATCACATCCTTCATCCCAGCAGCACACACCCTAGATCCAGCGACCTCTGAAAATCCTCACTTATGACTGCATGAGACTTTGAGGGGACATCTAGATATAAGCCATAATAGAAGGCTACATGTAATGATGTCCATAGACTTCCAAATCTATAATTTTCTAGCTCTAAATGCTTTTTAGTCCATCAATACCAGTTGTTTCTGATGGTATCCAAGTGCCTCTATGGGCTTGAAAATGGTAAAAATGAAAAAAATTCTTCTTTATACCTTTTCATCTAACTGACAAGACAGCCTAATGAATAGCCACCCACCCACACTCAATGTTATCTCTTTCCGTGTGAGCTTCCTTTCTCAGTCTCTTCCACCCTCCACTGTGACAACACCTTGATTAAAGCCAAGGTCTGCGATGTACTTCTGCAAAACCCAAGAGCACACTATGTGAGGCTGTGTTCCAGTCTGAAAAAATGTTATTTCCCTTCTTCTGATGAGGGATGGATAACATCATCTCACTGAGGCAAAGTCCAAATGAAAACAGAAGTACTCAAGCAAGCAGAAGTCAAAGATTTTTCCTCAATCATTTCTTGAGTAAGAATAGGGAGCTGAGCTAAGAAGTTGAAAATTGCTTCAGGAGACTTACGACTGATCAGTCTACACTTGTCTTTCTCTCCATTGGACTGAGCTTCAGTCAGCAGGTCATCAGGAACTTGGTGAATATCCACATGAACTTCTCTTCTGATAGTTCCCTAATAGAGGCATAACCTTCTCAGGGCTCACAAGTACAAATCCATCAGACCTTTCCTGTGTCACCTTCTTGTCAGCTTTCCAAACCTCAGAAATCTCAGGGAGAGGCTATGTTTTTTTTGCCTGAGTTACAGCTCCTTCTTATCAGCAAGACAGATGAAGCCCAGTGAGAGATTCCACAGTGAGATGTCCCCTCTCCCTGGCTTCAGTTCACAGAGCTGGTAATTTATTCTGTCTCATGAGCTCATACAGCTACATTTTGAACACCCAGTGCATCTCAGTCTTGGCATTTTAAAGGGCAGGGTAGGAACTGTTACTGAGATGTACTCAAATAGATTCTCATGCAATTCACCCATCTTGCTACTCTAATCAAAGGTCACAATGCTAGCTATTTCATCCTCTGTTCATAGCAGGCTTTACTCTTTTCCCCTCAATAACCAATTTGAGAGATTTTACTCCACCATAACTCCAGATTGCTTACTGCAAATTGCTGCATGCTCAGTGTGCATCAGTCCTTCTGGAACCTGGGTAGAAAATATAGTATCAACCCCAGGGAATATTGCTTTGGCTGAGCTACAAGACAGTGGTTTCAAGTTTCAAGTTCCAAAATGCTTGTCTTCAGTTACTCTTCAGGGTCATTGCTGGGATGACCCTGTGTGGCTCAGCTTGCAGGGAAATGCTCTAGTCTGGGGGTTTGTTGCTTCTTTGTTAAACTTTAAGTTACAATGTGGTATAGTAGAATAAGCAGAGTACTGGGAAGTCCCAACTTTACTGTCACATAATAAACCTTATAACCAGCCTCATATTGGTTTAGGCAAGGTTTTTACCAAAGGGTTTTCTGAGAAAAACAAACTTATGGTGCATCAAGCTCTTTTTTAATTTTGAAAATGGCAAGTAGGAGATTATGGATCCAATCAATAGAAAAAGTATACTAAGTCTCTAGAACAAGAAATGATATACATATAGTTTCAAATCCCATCAGTCTGTTTTGGGGGAAGTTGCCTAACTTCTGAGTTTCAGTTATTTCATCTGCAGAAGTGAATCTTACGGTAACTATCTTATAGCATTATTTAGGTGATGAAATGAGATTTCATTGCAGCACTTAGGATAAGGTAATTGGAAAAAAGAAAGAGAATTGTTTTTTAGACTATGTAGAGGGATGCAAGGATGAACTCAGAAAATGAAATTTAGTTCTGGTGAGGGGATGAGCCATAACAGGAAGGCCTAACTTAGGAATGGGACAACAGAAGGAAGAAAACTTAGTGGCAGTCCAGATGAGTTACAGGGAAGATTGGAGCCTTTAAATTAGGTATTTGAGCTATCACAAGAATGTGTCATATTGCAGCTAAGGGGTGGGGGGAAAAGTTCAGCTAGAAAAGACTGAGAACTAATTGTGAACCTGCCTATAAAAAACCAGCCAATGTGCATCACTGCAGCCAATGAGTTGTTCTGATAGAACCATCTGACTCTTACTTGCCTAGAAACACTGCTGCCCCAAGACTTAATTGTAGGTGACTAAATTCATGTTGCATTAAAGCCTGAAACCAAAATGAAAAATACATGATAATGCTGTTATTTTGTCTATGTTTATCCAAATTGCCAAGCACTGGGCTAAGCAAGTTAGCATCCTTCATGTTAAATTTTCACAACACTATGAAGTTTGTATCATTTCTCCCTTATTAAACATGAAGAAACTGAAGCTCAGAGAAGCTGAGTGATTAGCCAGGATCATATAATCTGTAAGTGTTAGAATTCAAATTCCTCTCTAAATCTAACTGATTCCAGTAACCATGTTCCTAACAACTACATTATACTTACTCTTCAGAGGGAAAAAAGAGACATCAGTCAAGGGTTTTATATGCTATAAATCTAATCTCTGGGATTAGAAATGGAAAGCTGCAGTGGTGCAGCTTCTGCGGGAAGGATCTCGGGCCCCCTCACCACAGTCCACCTCTTAGACAAATGTCAGGCCAGGTCCACATTTACCTGTCAGAGCACACACAGGGCCAAGAGCCCATGGTCCTTTTAAGGCTTAAGGCTTTTAAGGCTCATAGACATATTTTAACTTATGATGAAACCACGAGGGAAAATGAATAGAGTATATATCAATGGAGTTGTGAAAGATAATTTTTAATTCTTTTTTATGGAGGAAAGGACACACAAAGACAAAAGTATGCAAGACAAATGAAAATCATACTGTGGTCCTATAAGCTTTTTTGGGGGTGGGGGAAGAGGACAGGTTGTCACTGTATGTACAGGGTGGCCTTGAACTCACTATGTAACCCAGGATGACCTCAAACTCACAGTGATGCTCCTGCCTCAACCTCCCAAGTGCTGGATTACAGGCATGCACTACCACACCCTGCCAAGTTTTTTTTAAAATAATACAGAAAGTATGTGATGTGTAAATGCAGTCTTTTCATAATATAGCCTCCTCTTTCACTCATTTGGGGAAGTTTCACTCTAGAAACCCTTAGGTAGAAAACATAAGCATCTTTTGGCAAGCTGGTTTTTTGATTAACATGAAAATTATTCATGTCCTTAAAGATATATAATGATATATAAACCAGGTACAGAAAGCTCAAAACACACACCCTATACCCAAGAAACTTATACCTTAACATGTCCACTGACAAAAGTTCTAAACCAACCAAAGGAGGTTCTCTGCAAATGTACAAAGTGTACACACACACACACACACACATTCACACACATGCACACAATTCCCCAATAGACAAGGAGTCAAGAAGAACAAATTTCCATCCCATGAACAGTTCAAAAAAGAAAAGTCCCAGATCTGGAACCCAATCTGTAGTAGGTAAATCAAAGAGGTAAGAGGGAATAGGAAAACAGATAAAATTATGTAAGTTAAATCAATATTTATTTTTCAAGGTCTAATATCAGATTGCTTATTTACGACAGATCCCAGAGTTTCCCAATTAGGCAGCTCTTCTCCGATGACCCTTGAAGGATTTTAGATCTACGCAATTTGGCAATAGCATGATTTGATCTTTTATGACTCAGAGAATAGAGCTGGGAGTTGAGAGGGAGAAAAAAAGCAGGTAAAAGCACTGTGAGGCTTCTGAGGTGGAAAACAAGTTTGAATCAACTGAAAAGACAGAGAAAAAACTATCTAGTTAATTAGGCCCTTTTCTCTTCTTTCTTTCTCCTCCCTTCAAGAGCATAGCCAGTCAAAATTGTTGAAAGAAGGGGATTATCCACCCTGTTCTTCAAAGTGAAGTTATTTTTGGTTAATTGGGGATGAAAATGTGAAACAACCTCTAGGCAAAGGTTCTTTCAAGTCTTGCCTCTTTGGGATCAAATGCTAACCCCATACTGACAAAAAGATATATACTTAAAATGCAGTTTGAGGCCTCAGTATGGTTCTTGTAATATTCATTTAACTGGAATGTGGAGGGATTTGGAGGTTATGGTTCAGTGACTCATCCCATAAAGATATAATGAGAAGTAGTAACTTGATATAATAAGAAGTAGTAACTATGTGTCTGCCATTATGTTAAGTACTTTTTGTGCAATGATCATCACAACTTTCAAAAGTAGGTGCTACTTTTACAGAAATAGAATTTTACAGAAAAGGGAACAAAAGGTTGGAGTAATTAAATAATTTACCCAACAGATAGTAGTTTAGATGCATAATACTCAGATCTAACAATTTTAATCTACTTTACACAGGTTTTTCCTCATTTTTATTCATTTAGATTTTTCCCAAATATAAGTATTATGTGTATTTTGTGCATTAAGTCTTTCTCTTATTCCCGGTTATTTTTAGACCAAATTTGCAATAGTAACATATTTGGATCATCTGGACATGGTGGTGCATTCCTATAATCCCGGCTTTTGGGAGGTGAAGGCAGGATGATAGCTGTGAGTTCAAGGCCAATCTGAGCTACAAAGTCAGTTCAAAGCCAAAGCTGTTTGGATTCATTGATTTAATATTTTTTTTGGCTTTCACTATTTACAGGGTGATCTAAATAAATGACAAATGTATAATTTTTAAAAAAATTATTAAAGTAGAAGATACATTGCCATTAGTCCCCTCAAAGTACTCCCTCTCACTTTGAACACATTTATTCCATCATTCCTGTCAGTTTCTGAAGCAGTTCTGGAAATCTTCCATGAGGTATAATCAAAAGTCTAGTGCATGTTGCTGCGGAGTGCCATCCAACAGAAAGGAAGGCTCATAGAAACAGTGCAGTGTGTTCTCATCTACCTTAATCACTCATTCTGGCACCATGAAATTTTGGCTCTTCCCCAAAGTCAAAATGACCGTGAAAGGTAAATGTTTTGAACAGATTCAGGACATGGAGGCAGTCACAACAGAGAAATTTAAGACATGAAAGGGAACTCCCAGAACTGCCTCAAAAAGTGGTAAGAATGGTGGGTATGCCAAAGCAAAGGAGAATATTTTCAGGGACGTTAATGGCAATGTGTCTTTTATATCATAATAAAAATTTTTTAAGGGTCACCATATTTTCCAATCTCACTTTATACTGCCAAAGTACATTTTAAAGTGTTTTGCTGATTGAGATGGGGAACATGAATGTGACCTAATTTAGGCACTATCTATTTCATATCTTTTTCAACATTGTCTACTTGATGACTGTGTTTGGCTGCTATCTACTCATCATTCCATGTTCAAGGACCAAGATTCTCAGGAATTCCACTTCATAGGCCAATAGCATTCTAAGTTCTTGGACATACTGGATTACAGTGGGTTCCAGAATCCGTTCCTGGGCTGGATAATCTCCAGACCTCAGGTTTAGGGCATGTGTGGGAGACTAGAGAATATGGTAGAAAAATAAAAATTTTAGGCAAAGAAGTTATTAGCAGTTTTCTGATTCTTACTAGAAAGTATCCAGATCTCATTCATTTCTCTCAAGAAAGTTTCACGATTTAGTCATCAGATCCCCTTTCCTTTACAATAGAGAGAGGTGTGCCTAGATACCATGTTATTGCTCTGTGTCTAGATGAGTGTTATTACTGTGGAGACTCAGTATCTTATTGCTCTGGTTACTGTTTTTAAAACCCCTAAAGCCTTGCCCTAACACTTTGCCAGCTTGGGCCAAGCCCTTTAACTGCTGTGCCCCAGGGCCTCAATTAAGCCCAATTAAACAAAATGGGGAGATTAGGCACCTGGAAAAGGTCTCCCTAGTCCTATCCAACTCTAGCCCCCTTTTTCTACCTCAGCTTGCCCTTCTGCCTGTGAGACTTTCAAGTACAAAACAGGATTAATCCATCAGCTGAGCTGCACTGGGACCAGAAGGGAGTCTGGGAGGGAGTATCAGTGATACTGCACTCCAGTGAGCACTGAAGAGGCTCCATTCATGAACCAACAAAACCTGAGTGAAGCCTCAGACTTAATCAACCAAGGAGGCTAGAGCAGCAGGAACAAAGAAAATAAAGTCTCACTTGGCAGTGCAGGCAAAACTTCTGTGTTCTTCCTTACATCCAAGCACACTGGGTCTCCAGCAGATAAGAACTGTGGGGTGGAGTGGGAGCACTTTACACACACACACACACATGCACACACACACACACACACTGCAGTGACGAATCAAAAGTTTCTAGAAGGAAAGGGAGGACAAAGATGCCAAGACAAAGCACCCACAAAATTAGGCATAGCTGATGTGATTGAACAAGAGCCTAATTTTAAATTACCTTTTAGGCTATGTTTTTTTTCAGTGAAGATATTTTTCACACCTAATAAACAAGGAGTTCACTGACAACATTCAAAATGAAATTTGTGCATAGACCCTGCATAAAATCTTCTAGAGTTCTGAAGTTACTTAAATTTCCTAACATAATAAAGTTGTAATACTTAGTCCCATAAGCAGCTACAGCATGTCTAACTAGGCAGATATTTAATTTTAATACTCTGATATTCATCTAGTGAAGCAATCAGAGATTATATATAGCTCTACTTTACAAGTCATTTTGTAAGTGAGAGAACTGGCATTGAATCTCCTATGCCTGCTAATTATGTCTACCGTACGCTATTACAATCACTTAGGCCAACTTTGTCACTGGATACCGTTGTCCTAGCTAATGGTGGTAAGAATGAACAGATTGTCATTCTTCCCTCCCTAGGAAAGTGCCAGGAGGAGGAAGGAGAACTAGGATATTAGAGCAACCAGTAACTGTACTGGAATAGGAACGCTCCCTTTATCAGAAGCTGGAAGTACCTGGAAGATTCGATTATTATTAGGATGTCTCACAAAAGTGAAAGAATTACTTGATTTTATTTTTTTGTACTTATATGGTTTTCATCATGAGACTTTCTGTTGCCCCATGGTATTATAAATTGCATCTCTTGGAAGGCACAAGATGACTCAGTTCACACTCAAGTATAGTATTAGCAGCTTTTCAAGTAAAGGGCAAAATCACAAAAAAGGACACAAAACTGTTTCAGACTTTGGTGAGGTCTTCATATAAGACATTTTCTAAGGAACTCTAAGGCAAATAGTTTTGGCCAAAAGACTATTTTAAAAATGAGAAGAGTCCTGCAAATAAAGAATGTACTCTGTTGTGTTCAGTTATTTCTCTCCAAGGAATGAATAAATTATGTAGAGCTAAAATTACTTGAGTTGCTATGACCAGTAAATGGCAGACATTGTTCTTTTCTTTCAAATATGATACCTGTGACCTCACCAGTTGACAACTCCATGCAGGTGTATCTTTCTCTTCATTGATTGCAGTTATATTCCTCCTTTGTGTTTCTACTTGTGATTTGTTCTTACCTGTGAACTCAGTGAGCCTTTTTATTCTATCTAGTTGCCGTTTGTCTTACCCCATTTCTTTGATGTTTCCCCTTGACCTGTGACCAAACCCACTATTTGTCATTCCTTAGTATTTTCCAGTTCAGAGCTCCGACTTTCCAACTCGGTAACTTTCCAATGTTCCAATCACTTCAGTTGTCATTTCTCACAAGTGAGAGCTTTGAGGAGAGAAGAGCTTTTAGCAGCACTTCTCTCAAAATTCCCATGGAGAATCCTCCCACAAGGTGAGTCTGGATCCCTCCTCCCCATCACCACAGAAAGAGTATAAGCTCTTGCCCAGGCTTGTGAGCAAAGCAAAGGGCACTGATGCAACCATAAAGCTGATTTAGAGCTCCTTGTGGAGAAAGAGCCTCCTGCTGGCTCTCACCTCTCCCCTACGGTCTATTTCCTAATGAAAACACCTTCTGTAGACAACCCCCTTGTATTCACCTCTTCATATCTAAAAACACTTCCTGCTTTGGTGGCAGATTTTATCCAAAGGTACTAGAAACATACAGTGGACACAGCTTGCGTGTGTTATGGTTTGTGTCTGATATGCCGCCAAAGCCTGATGGGGACATAGGGCTTTTTCAGAGGTGGCAGAATCTAAAGTATGAGATGCTGCAGTTCAGGGTGTGTAATTAGTAAATCAGTCCACTGACTGGTTTGGCATAATTCTGTCTAGGATAAGGGTGTGAGTGGTACACCCACCCTAGGGTAGGTAGCCTGTGTACTATATAGGGGACAGAAAGAGGCTTGTCTCCCCCCTCCCTTGTTGCTGGCTTCTACCTCCAGGAACTGTTGCCCCTCTGCCATGCCATCTTGTCTTGGAGCTAGCTGCTTATGAACTGAAACCTCTACAAACTGTGAGCTAAATAAACTTTTCTCCCTTTAACCTTAGGTGTTGGGTATTTTGTTTCAGCAACAAGAAAAGTGTTTACAGAGTTGAACAGATGGCCATGAAAGGACAGCAGCTCTCTTCTGTGAGACTTCAATAGAAGTGGATCTATCACTGGGATGATGATCCTTGCAAGGTGTTCTTTTTTTATTTATTTAAAGAGAAAAAAAAGAAAAAGTATAGAAATATTATAGATTTCTTTTTTTTTTTTTTTTTTTTTGGTGCCTGGGATTGAACTCATGACCACAAGCTTGCAAGGCAGGCATTTATGCCACTGAGCTAAATCCCCAGCCCATATTATAGAATTTCAAGAAAAAAGATAAACAGTAAAAAATCACTAATTGATAAATTACATATTGTTCTTTTAGAAATAGTTGTTCAAGTTACAAAAGTAAAGCACACGAAGTGGACACTCAAGCAGTGAGACTGCAAACAGATCTGTTCAACAATTCAACAAGAACCTAGAAATATGGTTTTCAATCCTACACACTTAAATATACATGCATATCTAACACTTCCTATTTCCTCTTTTTTACAATAGCAATTACACATTTTGGTTTTATTACACTTATAGTTCTTATTTACTTTTTACGCTAGAGACACAATATGATATTTATAAATATGACTCTTAATTATTTCAGTAATGAAGATAGTCTCAAGTTGTCTCCATTTACCTATGAAGGCCCCAAGATTATCCTTTTTTATAGCTGAGTAATATTCCATTGTATAAAAATGCCACATCTTTTTCATCACTCTGCAGTTGATGGGCATCTTGGTTGTTTCCAAGATTTAGCTATCACAAATTGTGCTGCTGTGAACATGGGCACACATATATCACTGTGATATGAACTTTTCAGTTCTTCTGGGAAAATACCCAGGAGGGGAATAGCTGGACTGAATGGGGCTTCCAATCCTACTCTTCTTTTTTTTTAAATTTTTTTTATTGTTATCAGGGATCGAACTCACTACTGTGTGCTTGCAAGACAGGTGCTTATGCCGCTGAGCTAAATCCCCAGCCCCTAATCCTAGTGTTCTGAGAATTCTCCATATGGATTTCTATAATGGTTGCACCAGTCTTCATTCCCACCAACAGTGGAGCACTGTTCCCTTTTCCACCCCTCAGCCTCACCAACATTTGTTATCAGTTGATTTCTTGATGACCGCTATTCTTTCCAGAGTGAAGTGAAATCTCAATGTTGTTTTAATTTGCATTTTTCAAATGACCAGTGATGGTGAACATTTCTTCATGTATTTATTTGCCATTTGTATATCTTTCTCTGAGAACTGTGTGTTCATCTCAGATGCTCATTTTTGGAGAGGGTCTTTGAATTTGGGGGGCTTGATGTTTTTCAATTCTTTATATGTTCTGGATATAAGTCGTTTGTGTGAGGGACTGCTGGCTAAAATTCTTTCCCACTGTATGGGTTTTCTTTTCACTCTGTTGGTGATTTCTTTTGAAGTGCAGAAACTTTTCAATACTATGAGATCCCAATAGTTGATTCTCTGAAGTGTTTCCCGTGCAGTTTGCTTTTTGTTCATGAATTCTCTGCCTACCCCTATGTCTCCTAGACTTCTACCTACCTTGTCTTCCAGTAGATTTAGTGTTTCTGTTTTAATATTGAGGTCTTTGATCCATTTAGACTTTAGTTTTGTGTATGGTGACAGGCTTAGATCTAGTTTCAGTCTTCGGCATGTGGAGAGCCAATTTTTCCAACACCATTTATTAAAGAGACTATCCTTCTTCCAGCGGACATAATTAGCCCCTTTGTCAAATATCAGGTGGCTGAGTGTCTTTGTAGTTGTGCTTGCATCTTCTAATCTGTTTCATTGATCCTCAGGTCTATTTCTTTGCCAGTACCAATATGATTTTATCACTATTTCAAGTCAGGAACTGAGATGCCTCCTGCCTTGCTTTTGTTGCCCAGAATTGCCTTTGCTATTCTAGGTTTCTTCTGTTTCCAAATGAATTTTAGGAGTGTTTTCTCTTGATCTGCGAGGTATGTCAATGGTATTTTGATTGGGATTGTGTTAAATCTGTATAACAGTTTGGGGAGTATAGCCATTTTCACAATGTTGGTTCTTCCTAACCAAGAGCAAGGAATATCCTTCCATTTTTAAATATCCTCTTCAATATCCTTTTTCAGCATAGTATAATTTTCAGCATATAAGTCTTTTACATTTTTAGTTAGGTTGATTCCTAAGTATGTCATTTTTTTAGATGTTTTGTAAAGGGCAATATTTCCATAATTTCTCTCTCAGTGAGGTTTTTGTTTGTGTACAGGAATGCTATTGATTTTTGAGCATTGACTTTGTATCCAGCTACACTGCTGAACTTGTTTATTACCTCTAGTAGTCTTTAAATGGAGTTTTTTGGGTCTTCTATATCATGTCATGTCTTCTATCATGTCATCTGCAAATAGTGATAATTTAACTTCTTCCTTTGCTATCTTTATTCCTTTTATTTCTCTCTCTTGCCTGATTGCCTTGACTGGTGTTTCCAGAACTATATTGAAAGGGAGTGGTAACAGTGGACATCCTTGTCTTGTTCCTGATTTTAAAGTAAAAGCTTTCAGTTTTTGTCCATTTAGTATAATGTTGGCTGTTGGTTTGTCATAGATGGCCTTTTTAAGGTTGAGGTAGACACTGTGTATTCCAAGTTTCTGAAGGGTTTTTATCATGAATATGGGTTGGACTTTGTCGAAAGCTTTTTCTGCATCTATTGAGATGACCATGTGGTTTTTGTTTTTGGCTCTGTTGATGTGATGTATTACATTTATTGATTTGCATATGTTAAACCATCGCTGCATTCCTGGAATGAACCCCACTTGGTCATGATGTATAATCTTCTTGATGATTTGTTGCATTCTATTTGCCAGTATTTTATTGAGAATCTTTGCATCAATGTTCATTAGTGAGATTGGCCTATAGCTCTCCTTTTTTGTTGGGTCTTTCTCTGGTTTTGGTATCAGAGTAATACTTGCCTCCAGGAATGATTTAGGGAGGGTTGCTTTCTTCTCAATTTCATTGAAGAGTGTAAGGAGTACTGGCATCAAATCTTATCTAAATTTCTTGTAGAATTCAGCTTTTCTTTGTTGGTAAGTTTTTAACTACATTTTCAATTTCAATAGCTGATATTGAGTTGTTCAAAATTGCTGTATCTTCTTGGTTGAGCTTTGGTAGTTCATATGTTTCTAGAAATCTGTCCATTTCCTCTGTGTTTCCCACTCTATGTGAGTAGAGATTTTCAAAGTAGGTATTCATGATCTTTTGTATTTCCATGGGATCTGTAGTAATTTCTCCCTTTTCAGTTCTTATCGCATGAATTTGGGTTTTTTCTTTCTTTCTCCTCATAAAGTTAGTTAGGGATTTGTCCATTTTGTTTATTCTCTCAAAAAAACAGCTTTTCGATTCATTAATTTTTGTATTTTTTTTTTTTTTTAGTTTCAACTGCATTGATTTCTGCTCTAATCTTTACAATTTCCTCTCTTCTATGAGCTTTGGGTTTAGCTTGCTCTTCTTTTTCTAGAAGCTTGAGATGGAGCATTAGGTTGTTTATTTGTGCTCATTCTGTTTTCTTGATATGACAGTTTATTGCTATATATTTTCCTCTTAAGTCCTCTTTCATTGCATCCCACAGATTATAGTATGTTGTTTCTATATTTTCATTGAATTGTAGGTATTGCTTTACTTATTCTTTAGTTTTGTCTGTACCCCACTGGTTGTTCAAAAGGTTGTTATTTAATTTCCATGTATTTATGCAGGTTTTGAATTTTTTTGTCATTAATTTTCAATTTTTAGTGCACTATGGTCAGATATTATGCATGGTATGATTTCAATACCTTTGAATTTACTTAAGAATGTTTTATGAGATAATATATGGTCTATTTTGGAAAATGTCCCATGTGCAGCTGAGAAGAATGTCTATTCTGATGTGGTTGGGTGGAACACTCTGTAAACACCTACTAAGTCCAATTGCTCACAGGTATGATTCAGTTCTGTTATTCCTTTGCTGACTTTTTGTCTAGTTGATCTATCTCTTTGTGACAATGGGCTGTTAAGATCTCCTGTTATAATTGTGTTCTTGTGTATTTGGTTTTTCATGTTCATTAGTATCTGTCTTATATAGTTGGGTGCGCCTATATTTGGTGCATATATATTTATAATTGCTAGCTCTTCCTCTTGAATTTTTCCACTGACGAGTATGTAGTGACCTTCTCTATCTCTTTTAATCATTTTAGGTTTGAAGGTCACATTGTCTGCAAATAGAATAGCTACCCCTGCTTTTTTCTGGGTTCCTGTTGCATGGAATACTGTTTTCCATCCTTTGACTTTTAATCTATGAGTTTTCTTTTGGGTCAGATGTGTTTCTTGTATACAGCATAATGTGGGATCCTGTTTCTTGATCCATTCTGTCAATCTGTTTCTTTTTATAGGTGAATTGAGGCCATTTATATTTATGGATATCACTGATATGTACTGGCTCGGCTTCACCATGTTATGTTCCAGTTGTTTCTTTCTGCTTTTCCCTTTATTTAATTGCTTATCCTACCTGGTGGTTTCTTTCTGTTGTTGTTTTGGGGATTGTGGTCATTTTTATCTCTGTCTAATATGTCTTTCAGTACCTTTGTAGGGTTGGTTTGGTGGACATGAATTTCTTCAGTTGTTCCTTGTCATGGAAGTATCTTGTTTCTCCATTAAATTTGCATGAAAGTTTTGCTGGGTACATCAGTCTGGGTTGAAGATTGTTTTCTTTCAGGGCTTGAAATACCTCTCTCCAAGCTCTTCTTGACTTGAGGGTTTGTGCTGAAAAGTCTGCCATGATTCTAATGGGCTTTCCTTGATAGGTGAGTTGTGTCTTTTCTCTGACAGCTTTTAGTATTCTGTTTTTATACTGTATGTCTTAGATCTTAATTATTATGTGTCTGAGTATGGATTTATGTTGAATGTGACTGTTTGGTGTTCTATATACCTCACCTATCTGCATATCAGATTCTTTCCCCATGTTTGGGAAATTTTCTGTTATTATTTCTGTAAATACTGTACATATGTCATTTGCCTGGACTCCTGTATCTTTGCTAATGCCCATTATTCTTATATTGTTGCTCTTGGCATCATCATGAAGCTTCTAGATTGTCATTTCATGCTGCTTTGTTATTTTTTAAAGTTCTGTACTTTCCTCATCACTAATTGCGATCCTATCCTCAAGGTCCGAAATCCTATCCTCAGCTTCCTTTAGGTGGTTTTGCACACTTTCAATAGAATTTTTTTTTCTTGGATGTCTCTTTGAGTTTGTTTCATGAATTCTGCTTGTTTTCTATATTGTTCATTCAAGGTTTCAGTTTCCCATGCTCATGTACTTTTTTCTCTAGTTCTTTTTTTAGCTGCATTCAACGACTCCTTTACCAAGGTTGTTATTTCTATCTTTACATGGGAGACTACTTCTAATTTGATGTCCTCTATAGCCTGATGGAGTTTTGTTTTTTTTTTTCTTCTTCACTTGCTATCTTTTCAGAGATTCCCAGTGTGTTACTTTCAGGGTCTCTTGTACTTGCTTCTGGTGAACTATATGTTTGAGACTGCATTTTGCTTTTTCATTTTGTCATTTTCACTTTGCCTGATGTTTTCTATGTGTAGGAGGGGATCACATACACTCTTTTCAGATTTAGCAAGGTCTTCTAGTTAGTTGGAGGGGGGTTTTACTACTGGCCCTATTTATCCCCTGTACGCCTCTAATTTAGAGGTATACTCGCCACACTGACACAGTCAGTCCACTGTAGTCTAAGGTTCGCTGCCTGGGAGTGACATTCCAAGTTTTTTCACACTGACTGGAGCCTGCTGAGGTCTTCTGATGTTCCAGACGGTGGGGGCGGGCCCAGCAGAAGCAGTCCAGAGCAGTTTTCGTCCTGGGGTGGGCCCACAGGGGAGGTTCCAGGCATCTTATGCCTGAAGCGGGCTTCTGCTTGCAAGGTGTTCTATAGCTCACAGAAGGCTATCAGGGTCTGCCTTGTCATCAAAATGGACTGAACCATATGTGTGTGTGTGTGTGTGTGTGTGTGTGTGTGTGTACGCGCATGTGAGCGCATGCACATAGGGGAAAATCTTCATATGTAGAAGATGCAGTAGAAAAGTCATGAAGCTTTTCCAAGCTTTTTCATAAGTCATGAAGCTTTTCCAATAATCAACAAAGTTTCAGACATTGGCTAAAAGTATAGCCTGTCTAGGTACAGTCACTGAGTTCAGAGGTTTCCTGCTGACCTAAAAATGGGCACTTCCTCCTGTGACACACAGGGATGCAGAGAAGATGCAGATGCACCAGTGGCCAAACCATCCTTTCAGGCCCTAAATCCTAACTCTCCTCAGTGCTGGGGATTTAACTCAGCAGCATAAGCACCTGCTTTGCAAGCTCATGGTCATGAGTTCGATCCCTGGTACAAAAAGAAGAAGAAGAAAGAAGAAGAAGAAGAAGAAGAAGAAGAAGAAGAAGAAGAAGAAGAAGGAGGAGGAGGAGGAGGAGGAGGAGGAGGAGGAGGAGGAGAGGAAGAATTAATCCTAACTCTCCTAACATCATTAGGGTAAAATCTTCCACACCTAAAACTAAACACAGAGATTCCAAGCCCAGAGAGCTGAGAGCAAAATTGTTGCCTCTGCATGTAATTGGTTGGGTTCCAAGTCCTAGTTCATCCTGGTTGGTTTCTCAAATATAGAGAAACCCTTAATGCACATATTTAAGGGTGATTTTCATTTTAGTCACAGATGGATAATCACATCTCATGTGTGTGCATTTTAGCAGACTACCAAACTATGTTTCCACAGACATATAACATGTCTTTCTGTGGCTGCAGATCTTGTTGTGTTTGCTAATCCTCTGATCTTTTGGTAGAAACAAATCACCAGAGGTCACATCTCCCAGATGACACAGATAGAAACCAAACTGTGTATTCCACCCCTCGTGGACTCTCAGAATTCACTTTATGCCTCCTTCTCACACTGCATGCACATAAGCAGCTGGGATGAGACCTGAATCCCCACACAGCAACCTTTTTAACATAAAGGAATCAAATAAGAGATGAAAAGCTGCTGTAAGTGAATGTGTGAACTGAAAAGTTAGCATCCCTAGCTCACAAGTAGGGTAAGAGGCAAAGTTTCCATGGCTCCCCTCTTTGAGGTTAGCTGATTATTCTGAAGTATCACTGGCCAGCAAAGTCTCCTAGCAGCCTTCATTATACCAAGCCCCGAGTGTGGGTGTAGGAAGAATAAATGAGAAAGACATGGTGCTTGAACACCAGGACCTCACAGGGGAGGCAGACACACTGTCTTGCCAGCAAGTGATTCCTGGAATAAGTTATGAGATAATGGCTGGCAAGGAAGAGAAGGGACATTAGGAATTACCTGGAGATGCATTCAACCTTATAGTCCTTCCTGCAAGAAGTCTGTTTTTCTGCACTGGGAGCACTGGCCACTCCTTCTGCCTTCCCATTCTCCCAATCTTTCCTCTTGGCCTGTGGAGCCTGGCACTGTGCCCCTTGTGAGGACTGTGGCCATGGCTCTGCACAATGAGTCACTTCCACCCATCCCCACAGAGCAGCAGCACTCTACAAGCCATGAGAGGAACACAGGTCTTCAGATTGAGCTGATGTGTTTACTTACTCTAAAAGGCTCAAAGAGTGAAAACTCTAATTTAAATATAAATGTACTTTGACACTCCGTTTTAAAGCATAAGAATTTTGTTAACTCTTTTTAAGTGCATGTATCCCAGTATCCTGAAACTCCAATGCTAGGAAGTTTGGACTAATAAAAAAAAGCAAAGAACTAAACCAGCAAGGTGTAATAAACTAAAGAGTTGTGCTGCACATTACTCACACCACTCTGCTTAGATGTATTATATTCTGTTCCCATCATTCTACCTGTACTAGATTTGAGGGCACAGAGAGCAATCCTGAAAATAACAGGATATAGTGTGGTAATCAGCCTTAATTTCCTATTAACTTAATCTAAAGCTCTGTAAAACCTACACTGTTCTACCATGACTGATCGTAATCCAATCTGGTTTGTTAGATCGCTGTTTTGTATTGATAGATTTTATTCAAAGCTGTTATGATTGATAGTATCAAGTCTGAGAGTGTAGGAAACTGCACTTAAGATGACAAGATCCACTAGAATATTCACTCTGGTTTGATTATTACCTGCCTTTGAAGTTTTATACTGTCTACAATGTTTTATTTTTACTAATATTGTTATTTACTGCTACACTCAATTATACTGCTATATTCAATTATGCCTGATGATACAGACATTCTATTGAAGATAATAAGAAACAACACAGTAATCATTGTAGATCACCTTGTACTGTGGTTTTATATGACTTTTTGGTTTCATGTTTTTATAGGAATTTATTTTGTTTTGTCTTGCTAAGTTTTGTTTTTCCCTCCAAACAGAAAGGATAGAAATACATGTAGAGATTCATGAATGCATAGCTGTTTACACTCTCACTGTTTGACTATCTACTTTGTATGCTTTAATTTTGTAACTTGAACAACTATTTCTAAGAAGATAATATGTAATTTATTAACTAGTGATTTCTATTGTTAATCTTTTTTTTTCTTTTTGGAATTCTGTATTCTCTCTAACCTTTACATGCTTTTGTTTCTCTTTAAATAAAAAAAAAGAAGTTGTGCTGAATTTGGCAATAATTAAATTGCAAAAACAAGTGATATATTCTAATATACCTTCCTAAGATCTTATTTTGCATGAAATGGTAATCCAATATATTATAAATTCAACAATATTAAGTGTTATCACCTTCCAAATTACTGGTAATACTGAGAAGACTCAGTCCCAGCCCTTGTGGTTTTTGGTTATTTCTTCAAAGTAAAAGATAACAGCTTCCAGGCTAGGGATTTAGCTCAGTGGCATAAGCGCCTGCCTGGCAAGCACAAGGTCCTGAGTTCGATCCTTGGTACAAAAAAAGATAACAGCTTCCTAAAGATTCTGCAGAGTTAAAAATCCATCTCTCTGTCTCTGTGTTTCTCTCACTCTCTGCCCATGCTTTCTCTCCTCTTCCCCACACTTGCCACAAATAGAATATCTTGGCAACCAGCACCTGACATCAGGAATTGCTTTATACAACTTATAATATGTTATGTGGTTGTGTCAGGATAGATGAGGCTGTGCTATGGTAACAACTCTAAAATGTTAGTGACAATACAAACTTAAGCCACATATTCATCACAAATCAACAGGGTTCCTTACTATAGTCACTAGGAGACCCAGGCTGATGCGGTAGCCACTATCTTGAAGCCCTTTTATTATTGTACCAAAGAGAAAAAGAAAGTTCTGGAAGGTCAAACAGACTCCAGGATCCAGCCTCGAAGTGTCACTTGTCACTTCACACAAATCTCAAAGGCTAAAGGCTGGAGGATATAACTCAGTGATAAAGCATGTGCCTACCACATGTAAGGCCCTGGATTTCATCCACAACAAGGCAAAAATAAAAATGTCAAAAGACATAACTAGTTACTAGACTTTTCTCAACCATAGGAATCTAAGAAGGTCAATTTACCCTGTGACCATAAGTGAGGCAAATGAAATATTTGGCTGATAGCACAACTGACCACTGCAGTGGTATACGGTAGATTTGGCAGATATTTATCTTGGTCCACAATGCTAGACCACTGGGTTATCTCAGCTTCATCATAGTCCTACCTTACCAGCCTCAAAGAAAAGTAGGAAATGCACAATTACCAGATACTTCTCCAGAATAATCTGACCCCAGATTGACCCTACAGGCCATTCTCCAACCATGCAGATAAATACAGAAACTAAAGAGTATGGGGACTAAAGGGCGAGTGTAATGAGATGATTAAATGTATAGACTTCAAAACTGGAATGACTTGGGTTTGCATTCTGGTTGCATCATTTACTAATCATGTAAGCTTCACCAACTTTCTTAACTTTCTGAGTCTCAATTTTCTCATCTGCAAACTTAATACATTTGTTGTTAGGATACACTGAGATAAAACATGCAAATCTTTTAGCCCAGTGCCTGGTAACTGACCAGTATTCAGCAGACTGTAACTATTTCTGATAGTATTAAGATTGAAATAATAAGCAAATATCAGTGCAATGTCTGGAAAACATTGTGTGACAAACGAAAGAATTTTTAAATCAAAATTATTGCATTCTCTTGAGGTGCTATACTGTCAAGGAACGAGTGTAGGAAAGATATGACCTCAAAAAATATGCACACAAGATGCCAAAGGTATGATATCACTGGAACACATTTTCCCACACGCAATCTTTAGGAACACTGGGAATGGAATTCTTTTTTAAGCATTGCTACACAGTTTTTGAACTTGGAATGCCTACTGTACAGCAGAGAAGAATATAGACTCTGGATTTGGGCTGTCTGAGTTAAAATCCAGATTCCCACTACTGTACCATATGACTTCAGACAGCTTAGTTTATCTCTTTCTTACCTGTAAGTGGGGGTAAGAATAACATGGCATGAGGTAGCTATGTTGACTGAGACAATATACGTAAAATGCTTAGTCCAACATCTGACACAGAATGAAGGTTCAATGGATGTTAGTTAGAATTATCAAATATTGGACTAGGGATTTAGCTCAGTGGCTCAAGTGCCTGCCTGGTAAGACAAGGTCATGAGTTCGATCCCCAGTACAAAAAAAAAAAAAAAATCCAAAAAGAATTATCAAATACAAAGAAATCAAGACTTCAGAAACTTAAGTCACTTGCCTGAAATCACATGGTTAATAATTAGTAAAATTTAAACTCTGGTCTTCACAAATCCAAAGCACATTTTCCTGCATTTTACAACATCATTCCACTATTTACACTCATGTAATTGTCTTTTAGGCTGCACTAATCTTCTGAAATTTGGGTCAAGCAGTTCTCAGGCGTAATTGAAGAATAACAAGAAATTCTGTGGTCGCAGACTATGACAGTGGCAGTGAGTCAGTGGAGTCGCTCCATTTTCAAGACTGGTCCAAGTAAGTTCTTGAGGATGCTTATCCTGTTTTTGACACCTATGGTAGAGTACTTGCATAAGGTTACGTGTTAGGTGGCTTGATTTTTTCCTTTTGAATTTAATCGCCACCCAACATCTCAGAGGAGGGAAATATCTATTAACTTATTTTACAGAGGTGAAAGTTAAGATTCAAAGGCTAAGTGGGTATGCAAGATCACATAGGCAGAAAATGGCAACGCCTCTGGAAGCTTTAGAATCTTACATTGCAAAGAATCTTTTTTGCACTGAACAGTGCAATCTCTTTTTTAAAAAATTCTTGGCCAGCTCTTTTCCAGATTGTGAGAGTAATAAATGCACATTATAAAAAATTTTAAATGGAAAGAAGCAAGAAAAGTCATTCATTATTCGACCTTTCAAAGTCAACATCTGTTAACCTGATTTATTCTTTCAAGTCTTTTTTAAACCTTTCTTATATAGTTGAGATTTTTAGTACAGAATTTTAAAATCTAATTCTTTTTAGGACACCGAGATGAATCTGGTAGGCATTTCCAACTATTGTGACACAATCTTTTCTTATAAAATATTTTAGAAACTGATAATAATAGCTGTCATCCATTAACTATATCTACATATGTCTGACACTTTGCAAAGTACTTTTAATTAAAGTATCTCTTTATGTTCAGTCCTTTAAAGTAGGTTATATAATCAAATGATCAGAGTATTTATACAACCAGTGATTTAATACATTTACTTTTTAAAGAAAAAGGTAAAAGACAAACGAGCTGTGAGATATAATTTATTTTTAAAACCCAAACAAAGCACTCCTGGGATCTGCCCTGTTGTCATCATAAATTCCTTTTTGTTTCTACCTCCTTTTACATCTGCAGCACAGTGAGGATTGGTGCTCATGATGGAGACCATGATGATGATTCTCAAGCATCACAGATTAAAGGGTGTTGAGCTACAAATCCAAAGAACTTCCCTCCCTTTTCTTGGGCTTGGAGCAGCCCTGGTTGAAGGACCATTCATTGGGCACAGGAAGCAAGAAACAAAGTACACCTCCCTAATATGGCCTGAATTATGTTCCAGTGTCCTCCTTTGGTCATGTTTGCTAACTGTACAGGAGCTCTTTTGTCTCTGAGACCTCAACCATAGGTCTGTCTTTTCTCTATCCCTCAGAAATTTTTGACTAATCATAGACAAAGTAAAAAGGGAATCATGGAAAATGGTAGATGGATTGTCTCTGGAAGAGTCTTTGCCCTGTGAAAGAGGAAGAAAAGGACAAGAGCAAAATGGCTTTTTAAGATGAAAGATAGTACCTTCGGTCAGGTGATATCTAAGTATAGCCTCTGTGTGATAAGAATATGTGGCCCTGAGGGTTCTAAAGAGGCATCCTAGAGGAGACTCTGGCATTAGAAATGCTATCAGAAGTGGACATTTGGGGTTTGGTGTTTTGTAGGTTTAAGGGCCAAGTCTGTGTTTTGATAACTGAACTTGCTAATAGCCAGTCTTTCCAACTGATACTTCTAGTTCTTTGTTTTAAATAAGGACATTCAGCCAGTAATAATGGAAGGAGCTGCAAATGATTTTCCCAGTTGGGAGTGACTGCTTGTTTTTCTTCTGGCTGGCCATGGTAACATGCAGGCCACACTCAAGCACATCTGAGAGATAGTCCAAAGGAGCCCTTAATCTGTATATTTATATAGGATGCCTACGAAGGAGGGTGTCCAAGTATCGAAATACATAGGTGACCATGAATGAAAGAAGAACTTTACAAGAATTTAAATATACCATTTATTCCTTCACTCAAAAGTTTAAAAACCTTTTTTAACACCTATTTTGAGAAGCACTGTGCAGTATGTTGTGGGAGATGCTAAACTATCTATAAGGGCCCAATGATTCTACCACTTGGATACTTATCCTTGAGTATTCAGAAATGAAAACCTATATTCATACAAAAACTTTTAACTATATACTTTCAGTAGCTCTAGCCATAAGCATCAAATATTTTTAAAAACTCAAATATCTTTCAATAGGTAAATTGTAAAGAGATTCTACTTCAAAATCTTACAATACTTTAAGGATAACATTACAATGTCAGTGTCATGAGATAGCACCACAGGAAAGAAATGGTCATACTGTTGCTTTTACTTAAGATTTGAGAAAATTGAGGATTTTGTACTATACAAACAAGAAAACATGTAAGGGCCCACAGAAGGAGAAATGATGCTTACATGAGACCTACAGTGCATATGTGAGCGTTCATGTTGCATTCAAGTGCATAAATATTGAGAATGAAATGCAGATTTTGAAAAAGCAGAAGAGTAAAGTACATAAGTATGAGGAATGCTGCTTATAAAATCGATGAAAAACAGTTCATCCACAGTGATTTCAAACTGGGAATCAAAGTAAAACAAATATATATTTAAGTATGCGTGTGTGTGTGTTTATGCATACATGCATGTGTGTGTGTGTGTGTGTGTGTGTGTGTGTGTCTGCACACACAGGCATAGTAGTGGGTTATGTTCATTCATTTGGAAAGGCCAAAGACTTTGATTAAAAATTTTAAAACTTAATCACTTTTTAAAAATTGGGCTCTTTGAGGGGGAGAAATTCTATATTTCAATGGACTAGAAGGTAAGTAAATTTGCTGAATTGTCAGGGCAGGAGACCCAGTTAAAGGAAAGCTGGTCTGAATCTGCAGGTCAGAAAGGGTATGTGTCGCTGTTTTAGTTGCTGAGGGAATGGCATGGCCTTGGTGCATTGAGCCACCATATCTGAAAGTTAGTAACCACATTTGAGTCTACAAAACTCCTTTTGCTGCACAACTCTGTCCTTGTTTTATCTTTATTTAATTAGGGTTGGGAAAGCCATTAACCAAATCAAAGGAGACATAAGTTTACCAGCAGGTGGCAATAGAGGTAATTGTGTCTCACAAGATCTTAAATTTGTATTATTTTATAAGCCTGAGACGTAAACCTTCAAAACTTCACTGGATCATGACCTCCTTAAACTTTACACTGCCCTACTTTCACATACGAGATGGGATTTTTTAATGATTATATGGCCAGAAACAAAATTTTCTTTACTGAGTTGCATGCAACTAGATTTTATTTTTTAAAAGTTGCTCCTCTTTTCCAGGGATTTATCATTCTTATTTCCTACAATATCTTTCTACCATAACTGAATGGAAACTTTGAATATATAATTTAGAAAAGTAAAAACTGTTGCTAAATTTTGTAATCTTAAATTTAAAGACTGATTCAATTCCAAAGTTATAAAAGCCAAAAACAAATTACTTTTTTTCAATTATTTAAGTTACTTTTATAGTAAGTGCACATATTCATATGATTTAAAACTGAAAATATACAAAACCATAAACTCTTACTCCTCTTCCCAGAGAGGAGCAACTATGTGCCCAATTTCTGATGAATATCTCTAGACATCTCTTATAAGTATTCAATATGTGTATGACTGGGTAAATAGATATTCTTAATGTTTCTTTTTTTTATTTAAAGAGAAACAAGAGCATGTAAAGGTTAGAGATAATACAGAATTCAAAAAAAAAAAAGATTAACAATAGAAATCACTAGTTAATAAATTACATATTATCTTCTTAGAAATAGTTGTTCAAGTTACAAAATTAAAGCATACAAAGTAGATAGTCAAACAGTGAGAGTGTAAACAGCTATGCATTCATGAATCTCTACATGTATTTCTATTGTTTCTGTATTAGAGGGAAAAACAAAACTTAGCAAGATGAAACAAAATAAATTCCTATAAAAACATGAAACCAAAAAGTCATATAAAACCACAGTACAAGGCGATCTACAATGATTACTGTGTTGTTTCTTATTATCTTCAATAGAATGTCTGTATCATCAGGCATAATTGAATATAGCAGTATAATTGAGTATAGCAGTAAATAACAATATTAGTAAAAATAAAACATTGTAGACAGTATAAAACTTCAAAGGCAGGTAATAATCAAACCAGAGTGAATATTCTAGTGGATCTTGTCATCTTAAGTGCAGTCACCTATACTCTCAGACTTGATACTATCAATCATAACAGCTTTGAATAAAATCTATCAATACAAAACAGTGATCCAACAAACCAGATTCGATTATAATCAGTCATGGTAGAACAGTGTAGGTTTTACAGAGCTTTAGATTAAGTTAATAGGAAATGAAGGATGATTACCGTACTACATCCTGTTATTTCATGGATTGCTGTCTGTGCCCTCAAATCTAGTACAGGTAGAATGACTGGAACAGAATATAATACATCTAAGCAGAGTAGTGTGAATAATGTGGGTTTTAAATCCTGGTTCACTATTAACAATATAGTATATCAAGGCCATCTATGTTAGAGATTCTAGACATCCTTCTCTGCCTCATCTCTGCTATGCTATTTTTCTGCTTTTGTTTGTCTAGTTTTCTCTTTCATTCTACTGCCTGCCCCACTCACTGAGGCCTTTCTGCCACTGTTCCTAAAATCCTGGTATTTTTTTCTCTCTCTCTCTAGAAAGTCCTTCAGTATTTTCTGTAGGGTTGGATTGGTGGTCACAAACTCCCCCAGTTCCTCTTTGTCATGGAAGCATCTTG